>JAPYZI010002218.1:0-25133 GCA_030523105.1 Ophioninae sp. A BG-2022a | reverse complement strand
CGATTTTTGGCAGAATTTTAAAGTTGGACCATCGATTTTTGCAAATTTTTCCATACATACCCCTTTGCGTTTTTTTTAGCGATTTTTCAAGTGGATTTTTCGGGAAAACTATAAGAGATATCGATACGAATCCAACGCCATTGTTTAAGTTAGGCAAAAACCTTTTCCAAATTCACCGATTGAATCCCCATAGCGTATGAGAAGCTCACTCTACGGCCGTTCGAAATATCGTGATTTTTGAGATTCCGGTAAAACGGCCTGGGGAGGTCGAAAAAATTTTTTTTCCGTTTTTAAAGTATTAAAACGGTATATTTGATCGGAAATTTCCCGCTGATTACGAATATACCCGAGTTTTTGCCGAAAGTACAAAATTAGACTGGGAAAATGGACAAAAGGTTTCTACAATATTTTTTTGACATATTAACCTAGAAAGGGAGACGCGAATTAAGTGGTGGATTTGTCGTCGAGGTATAAAAGTACATCGACATGGACCTGAGATATGACACTAAACGTCTAAATATAATAATTATTTCGATTTTTGTTTGGATTTTGTTGGGTTGGGCAGCCACTAGCCCTGCAAGCGCTGATACCGACGAGCGGGAGTGCCCGCATGGTGGGGGCAACACTTCGGCAGGCACTACCGCACGTTCGCATCGCTCACCGACGTAAGCCCGCTCAACGGGCGCGCCTCATTGTCTGCTTTAAAAATTAATAATAATTCAGGCGTTGATCTGGGAACGATACATGCTTATATCAATCGACTCAGAATTTCATCCCCAATCCTCCATTGCACGGATGACAATCCTTCGTGGGACATCGTGTGTATATATATATATATCTGTGTAAATACATTAGCATGTTAAACGTAAACGATGGTGACGGGACGGAAAATAATAACTGTAATTTTTGAACGCCGAGAATGTATATGTTAAGATATCAAAGAAACTGAGCTATCGAAAATAACGATATTTGCCATACTCTATCGAAATCTCGGAAAAGCTGGCTATAAAAGATTGTTAATATTGCAGCTAGTTAACCTGAAATATCCTTCGGCCGTATTGGCTGGGCAAGAAGTCGAGGTTGTACCTACGAAAGTGCTGAAGGTAGATTTACCTTCGCGACGTGTCATAACTGTGATAGGACACAAGGGTCGAACCCTCAGAGAGGTATTGAGACCTCGTTTAAACAAGTACGGCTTCAAGCTTGATTTGATTACGATATGGGGCGAAGGACATCCGGTTTCGCTCGATATACCAGCTACGAATGCACCGACCCGTCTTGTTCTTACGTCTAACGGTGAAGGTTAGTCGATTGATGCCTAACTTCGCTTTCGCAAAGTACTCTTTGCAGTTTTATGCAGTATTTCTTTCGTTGTAGATTTTCATCGAGAAGGTCTCAAATATCCTGACGAAATACCCCAAGGTCAGCCGACCCTTGACGAAATAACAAACAAGGTGTTCGAAGAGTTGTTAGTGGGGAAGAGTACAAACAAATATCACTACAGCGAGGGATCGTGCAAGGTCAGTAATAATCAATCGGTTTTGATATTTGTTTGGGTTTGGGTTTATCTTACTCTAATTAATTTCTCTTCATTTCTTTTTCTAATGACAGTCCGATGATCAACGTTCCGAAGGGTCTTCCATTCTACCTAGCAAATTCTTTCTTCGTGACTCGACGATACATGGAAAGAAGAAGGTACGAGAGAAGTTTCATCGAACGATCCTCTTAATCGTCACTGTCCTTTTCATGTCGCTGTCATATTCATTAGGTTCAAATCATTTTCAGAGCAAATCGAAATGCAGCAACGCGAGTGAAAAAAGTAACTCGACTGATTGCACGGGAGAGGAGAGTTCGCGGCCTCATCCACCGTTAATCGCGAAGTGGCGAAACGGCGTCAAACTTCAGTTACCCGGGAGATTCGAGGGTGATGGTGAGTATCATGATGCCATTTTTTTTGCAGAGAAATATTTTCATTCCTTCCGAACAAACAAATCTTAATCCTCTGTCTCATTTAATTACCGTATGTTTCGTACTTTTCAGAACTGTACGAAGGAATTAAAAGAGCGCAGAGATCGAGGCTCGAAGACCAAAGAGGAACCGAGATCAATTTTGAGCTTCCGGATTTTCTGAAGGTAAATAATCGACTGATAGCTCAGCGCATTTTCCATCATTTTCACATTAAGTAAAATCAAACCGTCCATTAATTTTTTACCGAAATGTATAATCTTCCGATCGGAAACTTTTTCCTTAAAGTATCAGATTTGATGATTACAATCTCCAAATAAAAATTGGCATCATAAATACTTCGCTAACGAAAATATAAACGTCCGTTTTCAGAACAAGGAAAACGGAAAGCATCCCGAGGGTAAAAAGATGCGCAGGGGTCGATTGGCAGGGCCTTGTAGCGAAGGATCATCGAAGTTTTACGACGCGAGTGTCGAAAAGCCAAACAACGCTCTCGTGACTTCGCAACGTGCGTCGAACGGTTTTGGACAATGCGAGGAGGATGTGAATTACGGGAGCGTTGAGGTGCCAAGCAACAAGATTTTCGACACGTCGTTGAATCTGGACGGTACATTGGTGGACGGTGATCAAACGATAATAGAGAACGGTTCTCGAGCTCCGAGCAAAGTCGACAACGATCAAGCGCCGGAATCGCAATACGTCACAATCTCACCGACCAAACTGTCGAAACCTCCGCCTTTGCCGCCGAAACCAAAAAGTCTCATGACGAACGCGTCAAAAGTGAACCACGTGATATCGGCTAAATCGTATCCGAGAGTCGTCCAAAATAGCTCGTCACCGCCCACCGAAACCCGCGAAAACAAACACATCTTTTGAATTACTTTCATTAGTGATACTGCTAATGAACGAGCAGTAAATACGCCTCTAATTGAGAAAAACTCGCGTTTTTTTCAATTTACATATTTACACACAAACACGCATGCGCATTCCTTCGAGTCGCTTTTTTTTATTCAGTATTAATGATCCGCAAGCGAAAACTAGTGCGCGGCCGAAACACGATCAACCGGATGTTATCATTAACGGGGCTGTTCCTCGTTACGATATCCACCGATTTAACGAATCTTTCGATAAACTTTTTCTACTTTACGTTTTAATCGAGTCGGCCGCTATAAACGCGATTTTTTATAAATCTCTGAGAAATATTTAATATACCCAAAAAAATACGGGCGAACTGTAGTTTTTTAAATCAATGGCCTTTTGAAGTTTCTCGTACGCGTCGATGAGCTCGAATATTCGCGAGAACAAATCGAATACCATGTATTCAAAAATTTATTGCGATAAATGTCACACGTATTATTTATAATGTGATTCGTAATGAAAACGTCGAGTTCCAATCTGAAGGGATGTGGCCATTCGCATGGCCATTTCACTCGTGGCGAAAGCGCCGCCGCTGATACGCGTTTTGTCGATCGTTTAGTTTATTATTTAATGCAGAAAAGCCATAACGATGTATAATAACGGCAGAGAAAAAACCGCGCCGTTTCTTCGAACGTAAAAAACGTTAATTCTTGGTTTTCTCGAACGTCGATCGATCGTGTGCTCGTTATTGGAGGGTGCCAGTCTTTTCTTTTCAACTAACATAGTAACTGTAACGTCGCGATACAGTTTTCCTTTAACAAGAAAATAAAGTTCCAATCGTATTGGAACGCGAATATGTGCAAGTGAACTTTTACTAATTACGACTGACGAACATCGAGTGCTGTTTCATAAATGGTTTTTTAAATGAAGGACAATAAATCTATTTCGCAAATTTTCACAGAAATACAATTTGAATTTATTGTAAAAAAAGTCTAATCAAGCGGTTATAAAAAAATCAGTCTATCGATTGAATTTAAAAAAGATAGATTTGCTTCATTTTATTTCTCAAAAATTCTCGAAAAACGATCTTACCCATCGTTTTATAAATATATATATATATATAAATTGTTTTTTAAATATCCAAACTGTTGTTCCTGGTTATACAGGATCGGATTAGGAATATTTTATATTTGTAAATTTTTCGCGTCAGTGCCTTGACGTTCGCGAAAAACAACGATTTTTTTTCGATATAAACATATATATATATACACACATTCATATATATATATATACCCAAATGACAATAAATTATACAAAAATTTTGTTCGTTTGAAATCATTTAGCAGGTTATCTGAGATGCTCGATTTTGTAAAAATTCGAGATAGTTCAGCGTAAGCCACCAAGAGGGTGCTTCGCGACGTAGAGCGCCAACTGTCGTTGAATCTCGACTGAAAATTGATGAGTTCGTCGCCAATCGTGCCGGTGATACGAATGTCTTTTTTTTTTCGAACGACAATATTGTTCGCGTGTCTACGGATTGTGATTCACGAATACGTAAGGAAAAAAACAGCCAGCAAAGTACTGATGTGAAAATCACGTCAGTTTGGAGCTTCGTTGTGGACGCATCGAAATTCCGTCAAAAAACCGCGTAAGTGCACAAAATTTCCTTTAGCTTTTATTTACGCGAATTGCTACTTTTTTCCAACGGTCTTTTACTCCGTTCGCGATTCTTTTGTCGTCGCGATACCATTTCCTCGTAATTTTGCCTTGCCTAGAAATTTTGCCTTCGCGAAATACGGTAAGCTTGTTCCATACTTTTTTCGTGTCTCGTTCGTAACGAACTGTGAAAAACGATTGAATCTCAATGCATCGTCCGATACACGACGTTACCAGCCATTTACGATGGAGAATTCTCGTTCGTAAAAGAGAACGACTAAGATGGCGAATCTGAAAAAACATCGCGGAGGTACCGTAATTTTTAACGCGTTAAGTCACGAAAGACAAAAACCGCGGTGGCCAAAAATGCACGCATGAAATACAAAGTGTAAGTTTCCATTTTTCTTGTACATCCTTTTCGTGTTGCGAGTTATTCATACCGAACAGGCTCGGTAATAAGACGGTTCTCGTTGACGCGACATCGTTTTCTTTCTTCGTCGAAAACGCGGTGTATTCGCGAGGCTCTCGAGTAGGGGCCGAGGAGGAAAAAAAGTATCGTAAAATTCGGGTGGTCTCTACACCGGCTTTGAGAATCTCAAATTCCATGAAAGTCTCGGTATTTAACAACTGTCGCGGTATCGATTTAATTGGCCGTTACAAAGGTTTCCCGTGTACCGTTTCTTTCGTAAAATCGTGATCGGTTCGGTCGCCCGTAACACGAGACAGGTCGAAAGTTTTCGCGAGCTCAGGCAAACAACGATATACCCTTTCGGTCAAATCGGGGGCCGAGTGAAATGGATGGTGATGTTTACGAGAACGCGAGCGAGAACGAAGGTCTAACAGTGTTGGTTAGGCTAAGCGGAAGTGGGAGAAGGAGAGTGAGGGTGAGCTTGAGCGACAGCGAGAGTGAGACGGAGCGCGTAGATCGGGGCGGTGGGAGGCGAGGATCTCGCGCGGACCGGGAGGGAGGGGGGCGCGAGAGAAACGAGAGAGCGAGAAGACGCGAGAGAAGCGAGATGGATGCGAGGGACAGACGCGACAGAGGAGAATGGGAGAGTAGAGACGAGAGAGAGGCGCGAGAGAGACGCGAGAGGGACGAGAGGGAAACGAGAGAAAGGCGCGAAAGAGACGAGAGAGAATCGCGAGAGAGGCGCGAGAGAGACGAAAGGGAATCGCGTGAAAGACGCGACAGAGAGGAAAGAGAAACTAGAGAAAGATTCCTTCTCTTTCTTCTTCTTGTTTTGGGACTCGCCCTACTCGTTGCGTTAGCCCGAATACATTGAGTAAGTATCATTCGGAATGTTTATGTGCTGGCGACCTTTATTTTATCATCATTGCAAACAGCCTGTAGAGTACAATGTTCGATACGGCCGAACGCCGGATCTGTTTATTAAATGCTCCGAACCACGTGGTTGTCAATAGAACGACGCGCGAGGCAGGGGGCGGGGTGTTGAGCGCGCTGCCGGGCGCTTTCGGCGCCACGTCGCGGCAGCCGCGAGAAACTGAACAGCACTGGACGGCGGCGCCTCAGTGGCTGAGAGCTGTTCGACAGTCGGCACGTTGTCCTCGTTCGTGTCGGGTCGTTGGCGCTCTCCTCAGACTTGAAAAATATATGCGATAAACGCGGGAGGCCCATTACCACATCGCCACGAATGAAGCCACATATACATTTCCTCCTTCACTTTCCTCAATTTGCAGCGGTAGAAGTTTAAATAATTCCTCGGGCAGGTTCGGTACGTATATACATGTCGGAATTTTTCTAACCCGCGAATGGGACACAAGTCCCGAAAATGTTGGGCTTTGATGTCAGCGCATTTTAGTTTTGACGTCTACTTTTTATCAGACTTGCATTTATTTGGTATCGTCGGTCTTGTCAGGTATTATATTTGTTTATCCAAATAGAAACGTAAATTTCGAGTCTGTATCAAACATCATTTACGACGAATTCTGCTCTTGATTTTTTATTGGTTGAAAGTCTGCAATGTCTGAGCGCTCTTACAATGTCGATACTAAATTATCGCTTAATTAATTTCTTAAAAATAAGTTTTTCACGAAGAATCGGAGTTATTTCGGAAATGAAAGAGCGTCAAAATGAAAATGTTCCTATCAATATCACGATCCATTCCAACGCCACTCAGACGACGATTAAAGCGTGTTCGGTCTCTGTTGCGATGCGAGTCGCGAGGTCTTGATAGCGCTGGGTTTAAATGCCCGAACGACCGTTAGTAACGTCAACAGACCGAGCTCGCTGGTGGGAGTCTCGTGATTCGTTGAATAGAAAAAAAAAACCAAACGTCGTTGTACCAACGCGCATGTGTGAGCGCGCTCGTGCTAGAGCCGGCGTGTACCCCGCCACTCGGTTCGCCCTTTTTCGCGACGGCGCAACCGTCCCTCTCTTTTTCACGCGTTTCGCGCTTTTCTGCGGTCGCCGGCGTACTCTCTCGCTCTTAAGGAGAACGTCACTTTGCACCACTCGCAACGTTCTTTTTTTCTCTATTTCTTTTCATTATCCATCTCGATTGCGTTCCTCGTACCAGCCACGACCGTTGGTCGAGTTAGTTTTGTTTATCAAAAATTCAGCCACCGATGTCGCGGCTGTTCTCTACCAGAGGCTTTCTCTCTCACACTCGCGCATGCGCACATGTCGAGCCGTTTGAAGCATCACTCTCTAACGCGAAGTTCTCTTGACAAGATCGCTCTGACCATCGCAACATCCTCATCTCCGATCATCCTTATCGCCGGATATAATCAATTGGGTATGTTTCATTAAATTCTTAACCTCCTGTCGGTTAAGAATTTTAACCTCAACATTCAATCGAATCTCCCTAAACTTTGATCGATCGTCCATTTCTCTCTTTCGTTTGGCCGCTTGGAGGCGTTCGCAAACCACCGTTTTCGGCACTCCGAGCTCGGCCATTTTTGTTTTGTTTACAATTCCTGTTTGCCTAATCGCAAGAATAACCCAAGACATCGCGAGTCGTATTCTGAAAAGGGGCGTTTCGAGTTTTAGAGATCGCGAACTGTTGTGGCAGTTGGCGTCGAATTAACCTCGCGAACACCAACGAACCTCGGGTCTCCGTTTCGTGACCCGAGACAACTCCCAACTGCAACAATATACACAATGCCGAGTATACATTTGATACCCCGCACGCAATGTATACACAGTGTGTACATTCGTGTACGACGAGCTCGCGCGTGTATTAACCGAGTCAACATACCCGCGATTGTACCACGTTGGCTTTGCTCCCTAACGTTATGAATCGGGAACAGAGGCGACATTTACTTGGTTCGTTAACGGCCACCACCCGCTTCTCCGTCTCTCCAGCCCGAAGAGGGGGGGGGGCACCGATTATCCCAACTTTTATATTTCTTTTTTTTTCGCGTGACTCGGTCATTTTTTTAACGGTACGTTTTATGGCGTTTACGACTGGAAGAAATACGAGAAAGTACGTATGACACGAACGGTCATATTTAATAATCTTTACCAGCGTATATGTATATATAGGATTGCTCGTCGATATTACAGCGCTTCAACAAATGATCAGTTTAAATCCTTTTCAGGCACCTTCCTCAAATTCGATTTATCGATAAATTTGAAATTGAAATTTCTTTGAACGAGACTGTACTCGATATAATACAATATACCATTTTTGTTCCGGAAATTTCATATCCGAAGAGTTTCGGCATTAAATTTTAGTTGATTATATGTAAAATTGAAAAAACTACGATATTTTTTTTTAAGGACATTGCATGTATGGTAATTGCCTTCATATTTCCGAAACTCATATTTTTGCCAGGATTCTTTCGATTTTTTAGAACTGGACAAAATGAAACTTACCGGAAGTACGGAGAATAAAATAATCTTTTGCTCCGTTGATGATCATTGATGAGCTTTATTCGTGATTCGAACTCGAAATCGTGGAGGTTATCTTCGTAATCAGAAATTGAAAGAGAACGCCGAAAGTAACCGTTTTGTTTGTATTTACAGGTGATCCTGGCCAGTGCGCGACGGTGCGTTTCGTTCGGTCGAATTTCACCGGAAATCGAAAGACTTTGAGACGATTTTGGAAGAATCATGACGAGTGAGACGGTACAGAGTTGAAAGGCTGAACGGAAATCCTGGCTTATCAGGAAACCAAGCGCAACGGAAAAATCAAGGCGAAGATAAAGTAATAATCGAAAGATAGCCGTTTGAACGATTCGAAACGAATAGTGGATACGAAACGGTACTTGTAAGCGTAATTGGCGAAGGACAAGAACGATCAACGAGCGAAAGTATCTTTTTCTTAAAGTTAATTCAGAGTCGAATCGTTTGACCCGCGTTTGCATAAAATTCGAAGGAATCGACAGAATCGAAGAGTTTCCAGTGAAGAATTGATAAATAGTAACCGGATCGAATCTTTGGCTGATCGAGATGTCGAATTGGCGAAGAGGAGAAGGTCTTTCGGTGATAATTGAATCGCCCAGGAGCACCGAGCGGAGGAAAACATCGAGGCAAACGCCCTCGATGATATCGCCGATCACCGGAATCGTCCAAGATCTCGGGAGGTCGACGCTCTCCTCGGGCAAGAAAATCTCCGGACGATCAAGTCGGGTCGTTGACTCTGCGAACCGGAAGTTGGGTAAGTCAATCCCGAAATGCAACCGTTTATATCGATTTTTTATACTTCTTTTACGACCTTGCATAAACCCTGATGATAAGTTTGCATCGTATCGAGGATCAGGAAACGATATAAAATTCTCACCGTGTATTTTTCATCGGAACGGATCGGACGAATCAAGGGCACCTTGACGATACGACCAGTTTCATAAACTTCCACTTTTTATGGACCCGCCTCGCGAGCCACTGATTCTTACGTCGGACGTCTGTAGTCTGTGCTTCGCTGTAGAACGTTCAAAGCTAGGACCAACCGATTTTTCTCAAAGTTCGGAAAAATCGACCAACAACGAAGTGATAATCATCTTCCCGGTTTCGTGTCGCTTGATCACGCGACGAAATATCACGGACAAAATATCACTGACGAAATATCACGACGATAAAACAAACCCAAACATTTTATGATTGTGATTTTTTGTCGTGGTAATATTTTGTCAGTGATATATTTTCGACAATATTTTATCGTGTGATATAATGACACCATCTCCCAAAATTCGGAAGAACGCAAAACCGAATTGATTAGCCAGTAACCCGATCAATTCGATCGCACCGAATTTCACAATTTATCTCGCGATTTCAAGGTTCGATTTTCACGTTCGCAGAAACAGCCGATGCATCATCAATCGAGAAACATCCCTCGTCGAGTCGATTGCGAAATTATGCGGTTTTTTGCGACCCATTGACGGGGACGTAACGCGATAGCGTCAGCGTCTAGTCATCGTCCTCCACGATCGAGACCGAGTTCAATGCTTTCGCGCCAAAAACTCGTCTTTCGGCACGTGAGCAAGTTTTGCCGGAAAGAGCCCTGCGGCCGAGAGACAGTTAGCCCGCGCCCGAGAGAAAGCGGCCGAGGCCGCTCATGGCGAGAGTAAGAGAGAACGAGAGAGAGGGAGAAAGAGACGAATGTGAGAGACTACTGAGAGGGAAGCCCGCGAGCGGGACAGGAGGTGAGAGATCCCATTGGGATGGGTAACCGGGGAGAAAAGGAATATATATGTATATATATATATATATATATATGCGGGGTGTTTCTTACGAGGGATTTCCCCGTCCTTGAAGGGGCCTCTGACGTCTGGTCGAGCCCCCGGCACTCTTGCCCCAAACTGTCTCCCAAGTCGTAGAGGTGCTCAACAATTCGCATTCCCGGTCTCCGCGCGATTCGACGTTCCTCTAGTATTTAACCCTACAGTTTAGCGACTGAAAAATCCGCATTTTTATAGGCAAAAGCTTAAAGTGACTTTTCATTGCCTCGTTCAATCGTATTTCTCAAATTCAAGAATTCGCCCTGCCTTTTTCTTAGATAAATTATTCGACTCTTGAGTCTTACAGCCATTTAATGAAAAAATCAAACTCCCTACTCGCGATTCGTTAGGAACGTTGCAGGCTTTTCGTTTCTCCGTGCTTTTAGATCGAGGTTAATCGAGGCTACTCGATTCTTGAAATTCTACTCGGACAAATCTCTGTACAGTACTGTACAGAGTTTTCTAGATTCTTATATGAAACTAAACGTTATATTATTGCACAAAGTTATGTGAAACTTGTAGATAAATTCTTGAATTCGAGAAAATCAGCCTCCAATTTTTAGATCGTTGAAATTTTTCGAGAGTATCCGTGTTACACCAGGCAAAACTTACATCTCCAATTTTAATCGATACTAAAAGCTGAAGCTTAAAACCCAAAATCTTGATTTTTTCATTTCTTTCGAAGGGTTAGAATTTCGTTGTAGAGTTGACCGAGGATAATTGATAGGGTGTAATTCGTACGTGCGCATTAGCAGCCACGCGATAGGGTCAGTGATCCCCGAGTAGGGTGAGATCCGTAATCATCGTAACGTTTAACACGGCGATACGACAAATCCTACGAATTAATCAACCGGTCGAATCCGCGCTTAAATCGTTTCGTCGAAGGTACAAGGGTAGGAGGTCCCGGAAGGGTTGTTTCCACGATGTCCTCGGTCGCCCCAACCCTTCATTTTCTTCTATACAAGTATCCTCTTTTTTCTACCTTTTTTTTTTTAATTTCGCAGCCTTTCTTTCGAGGAGAGAAAGAATTGAGAACCTCTCGGGGTTTACGGGGAGAGCACAAGTAGTAGTAGCTCGTGCCTCGGGTTAGACCAGGTGCTCACCTGCCCCTTTTCTCGATGGGTGGCTCAGGCCCATGGCGCCCCCTTTTGCTCTCGCGGTCCCGGCGGGTCCTCTTTTACCTCGCTACGTACACCACTCACCAATATTAACACGCGCGCTCGGATCCCGAATATTGGTCTCCCTATAAACGTCTCTTCGTCTCTGACGGGATTGTGTGCGTTTTTAGGACGTCCCGTAAACCCGCCCGAAGAATTGTGCGCGAAATCGCCCGACGAGAGTCCAATTGGCGTTTCTTCGTATACCTGCACACGCGCGTGCGGGTATACCTTCATCGAGCCCTCCTGGGGCACTGACCTACCCCCGTAACTCTACCAAAGACCGTTATAACCCGAATCAGCTGGTCGCAAAAATTTCTTGATAAACTACCTTCACTCCTCTTATCAGTAATTCCAGTTTCCTTGATTAAGGGAATTTAGTGATTTTCTTGTTAGGAAATAACGATTTCCCGATTGGTTTTCCAAATCTTTGAAGTTTTTCGTTAAAAAAAAAAATTTATCTAATTACTTGCGTTAAGGTTAGGTAGAGCTTATTCCTCGATCGCTTTGTCGAGCCAGTTTTCCATTAGCTCATTTTCGTAGTTCAGCTATACGTTTTTTTAGGCTCAAAAAATTTGAATTCTTTTTTCAAATTCAGTATGAAGCGTACTCTGAAGATAATTGATGAGAATCCGAGGTCACGGCTAGCGGTTGATACGCTCGTGTCGTTTCAAAATTTCTCTTCCTTAGGGACCCTCGGAAGTTTTTATACGTTTTTTTTCTACATCCGAAATTCGTTCTTTTTTTTTTTCGATTTTGGTATCCTCTCTTCGAAACGTCGAATGTCTGTTCTCTTGCGTGAAAATACGCACACTGGTTCTCGTATATTCGTACGTGCGTCCGTTCTTCATCCCCTGTTCGGACCGTTCAACCCTCGATCCCTTTTCTTCGCGAGGAACATCCCTCGAACTTCGTTGCGGAGACCCCATCTTTTTTGCCTCTCCCGAGCTCGTCGCGAAGGGAGAGGCCCAACTGTCCTCGGGTCTACGTCCCCGATGTTGAATTTAAAGGGACGGGTATTTAAAGTTTAAAGAGCTTCAGCCAGCTTCCCGATGGAGTCTCGTTCTTCGCACCCCTCTTTTCCTCCCCTTTCCCATTTTAAATACTTCTTCGTTTCGCCACACGTTTTCGCTCGGTTTTTCTCTCTTACACGTTTTATCAGTGATCCTGCGACGGGAATGAATCACGTACGCGTGGAACGAGAAAGAGAGAAAAAGGGAGGGGTTTTAGGGGTGCCCAATCTTTCGGGACTGCTTCGTAGGGAGGACGCCAGGTGATGGACCGGTGCAACTTCAGACGTGCCAAATTCATATGATAAATTTCACGCTCGGACTATTTTATCGTTATACCGTTGAAACGCGCTTTTTTGCACTCCGTTGTTCCTTTTTTTTTCTCCAAAATTGGCCATACGTGACGTAGAAGTGACGAAAAAAATGTGATTATGGGAAGAGGTAGGGACGACTATCGAATCGGGAGACTCGTCGGATTCGAACAGTTCGGATTTTGCATTCATGAAATTTAATAAAAATTGTTTTACTATTTCGATAAAAATTCGTCCTGTTCCTTGGATTGTTGAACTTTACTAGTCGGAGGTGCCAGAATTTTTTTTAGTATCTGCTAATTGGATAATATCTGCTAAAAGAAACGAAATTTCGAAAAGATTCCGGACGAAGATTTCTATGGAGAAACGGAGGCGAGTAGTACGATCCCTGATTACTACGATGACGATTTTGGACAATTTTGTACAGCGGAAAGTTTTGACGGATTATCTAGGGACCGTGTCACGTTTTCTTTACGATTTTTGTAGGTTACTGGAATATTGGAAGTGATTCGGTAATATTAGGTGTAGTAAAAAGAAATCCACGACTCTTTCAATAAATGGATCTAGTTAGGTAAAGCCATGGCGTTAGAAAGATGAGATTTCGTATTAAACAAACATTTGGGAGAGTTTCGGGATTACTTGACTCCAGAAAATAATAGATTTCTTTTTACTAATCCTAATATTTTCGAAACAAGAACAGCTCAATTGTCCGAACGATTATCACAGGATTATAAACTCGGCTCGGCGTTTCCTATCTGCTCATTTCGATCTTTATCGTGCCTGCAGTAGTTCGAATGACTCTGCATTGTCGGATTAGGTGATTTCGTGGGGGTACGACCGAACGAAACGAGAGGGACAAAAACAGTAGGGATTAAGTAGGAAAAGGAGAGAGAAAAGGCGGAGTGGAATAGACGACCAGTCATGGGCCACATGTCGCGGTCGTTCAAGTCCGTTGCCCCGGAAGTACGTTGCCTTGTCGTGCGTTCACGACTCGGGGGTTAAACGGGCCAACGTACTCATATTCTTCGTCTACCCCCATTATTTCAGTGCTCCTTTTATCGTGCACCTTTCGAACTATCGCTCTCTATTTCCACCTTTCCTTCTCTTTCCGGTTCTCCGCTTCGTATCTTCTATTCTTCCTCCTTCGTAACCTCATTAGTTTTCTCCAAAGATGCAAACGAGGCTTTTCGATTTATCGCACTTTCCGGAATTGCTGATCATAACTATTCGAAAGGGCTTCAGAAATCGAGGATTACGTTTGGCGAAACTATTTTCTGCAGCTTTCTTTCTCCTTCGTAGAATCTCCCGTTTCATATTGAAATTGACGTTTCCGAAAGAATCATCGAAAGCTTAACCATCGTTGAGAAAACAGCTTTCGAAAATTAGGTTCTGTCTATTTTTTAATCTTGTATTTAAAAAAAAAATCGATGCCAATAGCTTTGAACCGATATTGCGGCCTGCTTCAGTTTCTGTAAAATCGGACTACGTTCAGCATCAATAATCATCAATTGATATAATTTATTATCAACTATAATGAATTATTATCGATTATTGTCAATAATTATCAATTATTACTAATGATTGTCAAATATTATCAGTTATTATCAACTATTATCAACTATTCTCGATTATTATTAATTATTATCAACAATTATTAGTTATTATCAATTATTAACGTTTGTTCTGTCTATTTCCAGTAAAATCTAAACCGAACGGAATTAACGAAAATCACAAGGATTGAAAAAACAGCTACGACAATTCGGGTTTTAATTGTGCATCAGAGTGCGGCGGGGTGCACCGGAGCTCATAGAGTTCCGGCTCGTTGAAGCCCTCTCGTAAAGGCACGTTTCTGTCCAACGGAAAAACGCGAGGGCACGAGTCGCTCGCGCAAGGTGGAAATGCCTTATGTTCTCGTTGTTGTGTGTCCCGTTGATTCACCTGTTCGACGAGGGTTATACAAATGGCACGCGCGAGCGCGGGGGCGCGATAGGCCGTAACTACCTCCGCTGTACTACCCTCACCTTTTTTTTTTCCTCATCGAGGGAAAGAAGGTATTGTGCGCTGAAAAAGGAGGAAGGAAAAAAAAAGGAGAAAACGCCGCGCAAGCCTGCCACCGTTTTCGTGTCGAAAACTCGAAGAAGCCAGAAACCTCCTTCTTGGAGGGTGGCTCGTTATAGCTCGACTATCCTGGCACCTTCCCGACCGCATTTTCTTTCCACGTTCTATATCAAATTATACAACCATCGCCCATCTGGAATACGATTAACGCCTTCAGGCCAAGCTATGAGCGTCTCTTCGCATAAGGCACGCGTGCGACACTTCACGGAAACAAAAAATAGAATACGAAAAGTTATTTTCCTTCCACCGGATGTGGAAGTTAATTTTGTTACGGGATAATTGGGAATCTCGATTCAACGAGGTTGATAGTTGGTCCGAATTATCAATATTGAATTCTACGGTTATCGCACGAATCTAACAAAATTAGAAATATTGAAATTGAAAAAACAATATTGTTTTTCAAAAGCAATGGATTGAAAACAAATTGTTTTTTGAAAACGACTCATCGAAAATTAATTATTCATAAAAAACAACGGATTGAAAAATACATCGTTTTTCAAAAACAACGGATTGAAAAATATATTGTTTTTCAAAAACAACGGATTGAAAATTAATTATTCGTCAGAAACAATGAATTGAAAAATCAATTGTTTTTCAAAAACAACGGATTGAAAATTAATAATTTTTCAAAAAGAATGGATCGAAAACGATTCGTTTTTCTGCCGTTGTTCGAGATTGACCATCGATTTCGTGTCGTTTTCTTCTCCAGTCTCTTCTTCGTACTTTGTACAAT
The DNA here is from genome assembly GCA_030523105.1 of Ophioninae sp. A BG-2022a. Taxonomy (NCBI): domain Eukaryota; kingdom Metazoa; phylum Arthropoda; class Insecta; order Hymenoptera; family Ichneumonidae; species Ophioninae sp. A BG-2022a. Next base: position 9,646 of record JAPYZI010002218.1, on the reverse strand, counting down.
CGGCGTTTCGATCGTCGGTACGATCCAACGGTCGAGTTCGCGTTTTCGTCCCTCGTAAAGATCGGTCCCTGCTTTGGGAATTGAGCTTCGGTGGTGGTCGTCCGATGTGAATTTAGTGAAAAGAAATCAAGATTCTTTAGAACCTCGTTCGGACTCGGTACAAGAGCTCTGATCAACTCCGTAAAGATACCTGGATCCCGAACCGGGAATCGCGTTCCGGCAGTACGAACTCAACAAAATCGTCCAGCCGACTCCTCTCGGTTTATTAAAAAGAAACCGGAGTAGGTACGAAGCTCAGACCGCGATTTAAATTTGAAGGGTGCGGAATGGGGATGTATTCTTGTATCGGGCCGATTGGAGGGAACAAGATGGAGAAACGAAGGTAGCGTATGATCGAGCGGTTCATAGTTAGAGACTGTCCGGTAAAAACCACCCCAACGTTTCGTCGTTTCTCATTCCCCTTTCGCGAGACTCGTACGCGTCGCGAAATACAAATACGCGAGTACGTTTCTTGGGATTCCCTCCCTCCGATCGTTCTCTCTCTCTTCGTTTCGATTTTCACCCCCCTGGGAGTTGCATCTGGCACGAGACCTCATAATTATTTATAAGGAACATCTCGGGCTTCGACACAAGCCTCGAGAATAATTTTCGTTTTACGAGCCGCGTGTTCGATTTAAATTTCTTCTAGTACGAGTACTTCGCGTACTCGAGTCCCGGAACCTTTTTCCTTTTGGAAAAAATGGGGTGTTCGTTTCGTTTCGTTTTTTTTTTTTTTCACGAGAAGATAAATAAATGATCAGGATTTCGAGAATTTGATAGACTAAATGGTTTTCAGGATCAAGGTTTTTGGAAGTTCGTAGAGGTCGCGCTTCGAAAGCGTCGAAGATTTCGATTTTTCATAATGAAAAAAAAAAGCTAACCTCAAACGGCTGAATATTTTCAATTTTTCATCGGTGTCGAAGTTACCGTTGCGTCGAAAGAAAAGAGAGAGAGAGAAAAAAAACATGTCGGATACAGGTATAGATGGGGACGTCGATATTTCCATTTTGATTAATAATCCACCTTGTCTAATGGACGCCACAGCGTTCTCGAGAATGACTGGTCGAAACGTCTCTCGCAATAAATCAATCGACAGAAAAAAAAAGAAGGCTATCTCTGTAAGCGCGGTATTTTTCGGGCCCTTAGCTCGTTCAACATCCTCGACGACGAGTCAATCCCCGCTTATTTCCGGGCGGCTCGTTTTCCCGGCAAAATTAACATTTTAAATGTCCCCAATGTTGATCCATCCGAGAGTTCGTGTAAAATGGAAATGAAACAATGAAACTAGAGGTGGGATCGAAGAGGCGAGCGGAGGAAAAAAAAGAGGGAAACGGCGAAGGAGAAAAAAGAAAGGAAGAGGGAAAAAAAAGGGAGATCGGGGTAGCGGACGATGAACGGCCGAACGGGGTACAAAGCTCGCCCGGGTAAGGAAAGGGTTGAGAAAGTGAGAGAGAAAGAGGAGGGAAGAGAGAGAGAGAGTTCGTCGGTCTAACGGGAAAAGGATACTGTGTATTAACATATCCTGTAGGACCCGTAGGGCAGGTCCCGCAACATTTCGTCAAAACGACGAGGATGCACTTTCAAACGGTTAACGGTCGCCCGCTGAATTCCTAATCGGCGGATCTTTCTTTCTTGTATCTAGATATAACGAGGCTAGCTAATTAACTGGTTAATCAACCTTTCTTTTTTGTTTCTGGCTATAATAAGACTGGCTAATCAACTGGGTGATCAACTTTTCTTTTTTTCTCCATAGCTATAATGAAGCTGGCTAATCAACCGATACATTATATTTTTATTAAATTCTGGTTAGAACGTGACTGGCTAATCAATTCGTTAATCAATATTTCTTTCTTTCTCGTTTCTGGCACGAAATTCATTTTAAATTTCGTTTTATGAAATTCCTTTCAAATTTCGTTTTACAAACTTCCGTTTAAATTTCGTTATACGAAATAGCTTCGTGTCAAGCGAATATCTCAAAATATTCCGAACGGTCTTTGTCGAATCCTCGTATTGCGAACTGTGAACGCGTGGTCTTCGCGAAACGGCTCGGAGCAAGTTCATAACGTTTTCTATCGATCGATTCGTCCCCCGTTTGGGGTTTCGAAAGGCGAGAGATCGCAAAGAAAGAGAATGGACCGAGAAAGTAATACGTATCTTTGGTGAGTGCAAAAGCGATGGAGAAAAAGAGGCGCAGTTGTTGCGAGGGGCGAGTTTCTCGCGAGCGTTTTCGCGAGGCGCACAATTTACCGACTATTTCCTTCGTCTCATCTTGTTTCTTTCTGGATTGTGTAGTCGTCTTGACGAACTCGTCAGCTCGTTTCTTCTTTCCTCACTTACGCTTCCCCCGAGCGTGTGTGTCCACGCAAACACGGCAACACTCGAGCGTACGTGAAAGAGCCCTGAAAACTCCACACGTATATTATCCGTGGGGTGAAAAATTCGTTGGGCGCGTGCCGGCTGCGACTCACCCCTCGTCCACGTGCTATATATACGCTCCGATATTTCTCTCTCCTTCTCTCTTTCGTTCTCCCTCGCACCTTCTTCTTTTTATCCGTATCTCGCTCTCCCATGCTTGGCTAATATTGCGTGCAGCCCTGGGGAGAAATCACCACCCAAAGACGACGACGACCAGCCTGCCGACTACCAACCAACCCTCCTGTTCAACTCCGTATTCCACTTATGTATGTACCCGTATACAGGGTGTCCAGCAAACGTTACGATGGCCCCTGAAAAAAAAAGGATACCCAATTGACATCTGAAATTGACATCAGCAAAATTATAATTGATTTATATGGGAAATACGAATCGATCGATATAAATTAAAATCGCGAAAACACTGGGAGAAATTCTCGATACAAAAATCAAAATCTATTGATAAAAGCATTTACACGGATTTTGGATCGATTCCTGAATTGTTTATTGTTTTTTCGTCCCCTTTTTACGAACCTTAAAAGGTTCTTCTTTATTTTTGCGTTATTCAACTACCAACTGCCAATTTCGTGTATCATTGGAATTCAAAATAGGGTTTTAAAAATTGGCTTTTGAAAATGATTCTTCAAAAGTTGGCGTTGAAAAATCGACCTTTCGAAATGAATAATAATTCTGGAATTGACCGAGGAATTTAATGAGACATATTTATCAATAGTATCAGAATTTCGTTTTCAGAAGCTCCATTCTAGGGATTCTCATCGGTCACTCGCCACCCTGTATATACAAAGGGAACATACGTACGAAGGCGAAAAGCGGGCAAGGGCGCAGGTCGATTCCACCGTGGTGTTCGTGCCCCGTTGTTGCGCCCGTAACGCTCCCTGCACAATCTTAGGGTAGGTCTGCGCACTGTCACGCTCATTTAAATCGCCGCACTTTCGTCCACATGTGCGCGAACTCCTGACGGTATTCGCAATTTCGGTGAGACATTGAAAAGAAACAAAAAAAAAAACAAAAAAAAAAAAAAAACAAAATGTTTCAACCGTACTCGAGCTTTTTCCCGTTTCGTATCGTTTCGAAGTTCCTTCAGCTTTTTTTTTTTCCACCCAAACAAATTCCGCACCTTTTTTTCACCGAAAATATTTCGTCAGCTTTTTTTTTTTACAAAAGAAAAGATTGTCATCTTTTCCCTCCAAAAATTTGCCCGAGCTTTTTCTCGTTTCGTATCGTTTTGAAATTTCTTCACCTTTTTTTTTGTCTCACCAAAAAAAGATTTCCACTTTTTTCCTCCAGAAAATCCACATTTTGCTTGACTCATTGAGGATCCATTTCCGGACTTTTAACACTTTGCCATTTTTCGATTATTTGAATATTTGAAAAATTGTTCACAGACGTCTCCATGGCGTCGAGTGGAAAGAGAGAGAGAGAGATAGAAGCGCAAGGGCGACCAGAAACGGCAGAGAAGTGGATGGCGGGGGGGGGGGGGGGCAGAAAAAGAGAGATGTATTTCATTCTTTTTTGCGAGCGTTAACCGAACAGAAAGACCTACACACATACGCTTTCACAATCAAAGCTAAAGCGAGAGTACTCCCGACAATGGGACAAGGTGCTCGCGGTATTGTTGAGAGAAACACACCGGCAGAATTTCGTAACGGGGAGTATGCACGGGTGCGTACTCACGGGCTCTTTGACTTCGTCAGAAATCGAGTGTATAATAGGTATGCCCATATACGATACCGCGTATACGCGTGTACTTCCAGACACATGGACACACATTTTGGATAAGGGTGCAACGATCCATGCGCAGAAATGAGAAATAAGACTCGAATCGTCTAGGATAAGATTCGCGAAAAAATGAATTGCTGGCCAACAAGATGTGAGAGGTTAAAAACGTTCGTCGTAAATTTGGGATTCATTGTTTGCGAGATTAAGTTTACAACAATATCTTTGAGGTTACAAATAACTTTAGAAATAGCAAATTTAATGATAAATTAACGTATTAAAAATTAATCTCAGAAACGATAATTTTTTTCCGGTTTCCACAAAATTTAATTTTCATTTTTTCGTAAACGGTGATTATTCCCATTTTTCAGAAATATTAATTTTCCACTTTCCAGAATGATTAATTTTTCAATGATAAATTGGTCTATTAAAAATGAATCTTACGAAATGGTAATGTTTCGATTTTCAACAAACGTCAATTTTCCTATTTTCGCAACCCTTGATATATACCCATTATTCAAAAATGTTAATTTAGCCACTTTCGAGAAATATTAATTATCCAATTTCGAGAATAGATAATTTTCCAACGATGAATAATAATCCTATTAAAAATGAATCTTACAAATAGTAATGTTTCAATTTTCCACAAACGTTAATTTTCTTTTTTTTTTCCGAAATATTGATACACACATTTTTCACAAATGTGAATTTTCCACAAATGTCAATAATGACGTTGATCGCGAGTTAAAAATGAATCTCTTTTAATATTCAACAGCAAAAAACGAATGATCGTACGAATTTTATTGATCGACAAAAAAACGTTTTTCAATGATTTAACAATTTTCGAGTTTATGGAGAACCGAGTAGTCCATGATTATTAATGAGATTGAAGCTTTGCATCGGGGGTATTAGCAGAGGTCATTGAACTTTCAAAACTACGAGGAAAGATGCGTCGCCAACAGGATACGTAATTCTTCCTGTGGGAGGGGCTCCACGTGCCAAATATTCAACGGAATGTATGCACACCCTTCGAAGGTGCAACTACGACTCCCTCCCTCTCTCTCTCTCTCTCTCTCTCTCTTTTTCTGCTTGTCTGCAACGTTCACTTTGTTAGTTCGTCGTAGGCGCGACCGTCATACCGAAACGACGATCTCGCATCCTTGAATATTACAAGTGTGCGAGGTTTCTTCAGCTCGTAAATGTCTGCGGTACGTCACAGTTGGGAAATAATAAACCGGGTCTTACGAGACCCCGGAAAGCAACCCCTTCGTTGGCAGGCGTGTCCACAGGCGTCTCGTTCCACATTTACATCGTTTAATCTCCGGTCCTATTTCTAGCCTTTTTCCTCTTCGTTCTGTCTCCCTTTTTTCCTGTCATTCGTATTTCTTCTTGGAGATTAAAACTTCCGGAATTCCAAAATGGATAATTCAGGAAAATGATTATTCTCGCAAATTGTTTATCAGTGACAAACAATTTGCGAGATATCGATTTAATTCTCTGTTAGAAATGGTTCGATAAAATGTTCAAATTAATATATATGTTATGTCTCAACAATCGGAAAAACTCACGTGATTTACGAAACTGCAATTTGCAATGTTGGTGGAAAACGAAATTTATTATTTTTTTTTTTTTCAAATTCTCGAGTTTCAACACTTTTATTAATCGTTATCAAAACGATGCAAAATTTTGACGAGATTGTAATTCGTAATGTTGCGAACAAAATTATAATTCGAATTTTTTTATTCCTCTATTTTTTGGTCACTGAAATCGTAAGTGAAACACCTCAATAATTATACTAATCTTTATTCTAATAAGAATTCCATTCTGAAAAAAACATAATTTTCCAAATAATGAATCTATAGGAACAAAAAAAATGAGAAATGAAATTTCATTGCTCCGAATGCGAATTTAAAGTCCATAAATTTTCTTGGGATATATTAAAAACCGATTAAAATTGCTACTCGATTCATCAGCAATAAATTCGAAAAGACGAATTGTTTCGAAAAAAAAAAAACAATTTTTCAATTGGTTGAAAACGTTCCGTAATAATAATTTTGACATTGACTGGTGCGAAATTACAAAATATTTCACACCCGAATTACGTAACCCGTTTTTTTTTTTTAATGAAATTATAACAAGAGTGATAATTTTGGTCCGGGGCAAAAAAAAAAGATTCGACAGAATTCAAAGTATGCAAGATTGAAAATTGTTCGTGAAGGATTCCTGCTGAGAAACGGTCGTCTGAGACGTCGTCGTATCGGGTCCCAACGAGGAATTTGAAATTTAAGATCGAGAGCTATCCTTTTTTTTTTTTTTCGAGCAATGGGTTTGATCAACATTTGGCATGCACGTATGTATAATATATATATATATATATACTTATACGTGTACGCCAATATTGAGAATATTCTATTGGCATATGGGACTCCCCGGTTGGGCACAAAGAGTCAGAAATAAACGGGCTATACGCGGATCCGTATACGATTCGTTTGGACGGCTTTGTAAATTCTTACTCGCTTTTTGCCTCTTTCGGGGCGTCTTGGGGTCTCCCGGCGTGCTCGAGGTGTTCCAAACGCCAGGGGGGTTGCGCGAATATATATATCTTGATTCGGCAAGGGTGCGTGTGGCAAACTCCGTGGGTATTCTTAACTGTGAGAAGACTGACGTCCCATCGCGGAGAGTACACTTTTATTTTCTTAACCGACTTGCCAGACGACGCAACTTCCCCTTCCTCGATCATTTTCGCCGTTCTTTCAATGCCCAAACGGTTCTTTCAATTTCTGACACTTTCGTGCGAATTAAAACGACGTAGATTTCTCGTGGATGACAAACGAGAGCGTTTGAGATATTCGACCATTTTCAAAACGACTTTTCTCAAGAACGATACTTTGGTTTCGTAAATTTGGAGTATCGAGTATTGCATTTACGAATTCTACGTGGGCTGATACTCGAATTGTCCAAAAATATTTTTATGTTTATGAGAAAAGTCGTTTCGAAGATTTGTGAGGTTATGTATCGATCGTGTATTTTATTAGACGAATTTTTCTCGCACTTTTTTTAGTTGAGTCAAATTCGTTACTTGGTTTTTTTGGATGAAAATATGAAAGTTTTAAAGATGTTTTTTTTTTAACGAATCATGTGACTATTTGCCATTGAAATATCAATTTTCTGTTTTCCATCTCGCGAAAAGTCAAGATAAATAAATGCTTGTAAAAAGAAGATTAAATAAATGATATAGAAAAAAATCAGCTATTACCGTTTTGACATCCATGAACGCTTGGTTTAATTTTGAAAAAATCGAGGTTTAATTTACTTTACCGGAATCTCAAAAATCACGAAATTTCAAAATCTCGTAGAGTGAGCTTCGTATAAGCTATAGAGATTCGATTAATGTGTTTGAAGAAGTTTTTCGCCCGACTTTGAAATTCTGCCAAAAATCGAAACATCATCGGATTTTAATGATTAAAAAAGCGTTTTGAAGGGAAAATCATAACGAAGAGATTGAACACAGAACGGAGTGCGAAATCCTCCAAGTTTTTGAGAAACTCGAGATTTAAATTAGTCCCCCCCCCCTCCCTCTTTGAGCAATCTATTCTTTTTTAAATTTCATTTTCGTATATATATTATGTCAAATAAGAATGTAGAATTTTGGGCAAGCTGATTTTTCGAATGAAATAATTTCAACTAAATGTTCAATTTCGGTTAAAATTTTTTAAAATTGCTTTAAGTACGACTTAAATTTAGTTAAAGCTTTTTGAATAATTCTTCAAATTAAAACTCGGGATTCAAACGTTATTCGGGATAACGTACGTAAAAGAGCAAGTCGCAGCTCGGGTTCGTATTTTATTTTTATTTTTTTTTTTCAAACATTCGAATAACCGGGGCGATCTGGAAGATAGTCACGCTTTGATGACGATCGACCGACGTTTTTTTTACACCCGTACGGCGATCTCCGTGTGGACGCGGATAGAGAGTGATTCCGTACTTTCTTAAACTCCTCTCACGCAACGCCATATGGTGGCGCTAAGCTTATTTCATATGGAACGATATGCTAATATCTCGGTGCAGCGTGCTCTTTTTTTTCTTAATTTTTCAAGACGCAACCACCTCCTGCTCTCGTCGACGTGTTGTTTCAATTTTACTTGTTAATTGATGCTTTTGCCTGGTCAATTAGGGTGTACTTTTTATCGTAGTCACTTCATGCCACGGGCCGTGCATTTTTTATGAGTCGGTGATGTTTTATGGAAATTGATACTTGTTGATGTATTTTTTTTTTTCGAGTGCGTCCATTTTCGCGTCGAATTTTATCGTTAGATAAAGTTTTATGAATATAAATTTTTTTTATTCATCAAAGTTTCGAAAAAAAAGTAGATTTAAGAATTTGAAAATTCATTATTGAATTTCAGTGAAGAATTTTAGGGTTCGAAATATCGAAAAATTCACTTGTCCATTTTTATCACTTCTCTTTTTCATTTTGATCGTTATACGAACCCAAACGAACGGTCTGTAGGTTAAAATAGAAATAAATAACGACAAACCCAAACAAACCCAAACAATTTATCGAAGAATTTCTATTGGAAAAAAAAAATAGTTTCTCGACGAGAATTAAAATTTCCAAAATTCTAAAGAACATCGAAAGAAAGAATTGAATAAAAAATAAATAAAAGTGAACAAATTGAAAAAAGAAAGAGGTGATTGATAAAATTGAAAAATTGAGTAAATTGAAAATATTGAAAAAGCGAGAAAATTGAAAAAATAAAAAAAGGATGAAATAAGAAAAAAACTGAATACGTGGAAATTGAAAAAATGGAAAAATTTGCAACTGCGGAGACACGAATTGTAATTAACGCCGTTAATTATCCCCTGCGGTGGGAATTTTCGTAACGATCGTGTTTCCGAGGTTTCGGAACGTGACTTTTGAAACGCGATGAAGGCGAAGGGAAAAAAACGATGAACCCCAAATGACAATGACTCGTTAACAGATCGGGACAGACTGCGTCGATCGAAGCAACGTTAAACGTACGTTACAGGGACGCGTGGGTACATGGGTGTATAGAAAGAGAGGAGAAAAAGGGATGATGATCGGGGGTCCTCTAATGCGGCCTGGCACGCGTCCGTGAATCATTCGCCCTATCACCAAGCGAGGTCTATACGTATATTTAGGGATATACGCGTGTGCGCGCGAGGAGACGTTTCGACAAAGTTCCCCCCCCCCCCCCCCACCAGGTTACCGCGTAGTTCGAATCCCCCGATAGTGAGCGAGTCCAATCGGCCCCATGCCAAAAGAGTCTCGTGCTTTTAGCAGCATGCAGCGGGCGTACTCCCAGCGTACTTTTATCTACGGGGTGTCTCGAAAATTAACGTGAAAAAAAAAAAAAAAAAAAAACAAACAAAACAATTACGAGGAAAAATGTCAATTCATAAATGATTTATGAAAAAAGTTGATAAATTTGTTGCA
>JAPYZI010002217.1:0-43476 GCA_030523105.1 Ophioninae sp. A BG-2022a | reverse complement strand
GAAAAATTTGCAAAAATCGATGGTCCAACTTTGAAATTCTGCCAAAAATCGAAAAATCATCGGACATTAATGATTAAAAAAGCATTTTGAAGAGAAAATTATAACGAAGAGATTGAGCACAAGGTGGATTCCCAAATCCTAAAGAAAAAAAAGTTACGGACGATTGAGTGAGAAAACTTATTTTGCCCAAAAATCGAAAAAAATTTTGGATTTTAAATATTTTTTTTATTGGTCCATTTCGATGTAATTTTATCCCCTGAGTACGAATCTATGATTAATTTTCCCGAAACCCGAAATTTCCGTGAAAAAATGGTAAAAAACATCTAAAATCACGATTTTTTTTGTCGCGTGCAGTGCTTTCGACGAAAATTCGTTCATATTCGTAATCAGCAGAAAATTTACGATCAAACAGACCCTTTCAATACTTTTAAAACAGAAAAAAAAATGTTCGACTACCCCGGCCATTTTTCCGGAATCTCAAAAATCACGAAATTTTAAGGACGTAGAGTGAGCTTCTTATATACTACAGAGATGTATGCGAATATCGGTTGACACACGTACATATCCGCGTGTGTTTTCGTTGCGACGAAACTACGAGATGCCGCGTCAAAAGTTTCCAACGTGTTCGTCGTTCCCTTAAAGCGCGTCGAATCGATTCGTGCAAAGTGGGCTCGTCGTGCGTCGATTAAGTATGAGCTTCGGGAGTGTCCGTGGAAGCGTGTACTCGCGAGGATTCCGGAAGTGTCACAAATCCGAATAGTTATATAAAATAAGGCAATCCGGGTTGTGTTGTTGCGAAGTGCGTGAAGTTTGTACGACGAAACACGCCACACGGATGGCGTATGCAGCTTGTGTAACGCTCCGCACGGTTTCACCCTCCAAATGACCTTCAAATGCATCGACCTCTCCCAATTCATTTTCAGCGCAGTAATGCCAATACAAAAATTGTGTACCAACGAAAACGCACACACGAATCCAGCAAAGACTCGGAGGGATGGTGGGAGATATATTTTCCACCCCCCCCCCCCGCTGGTCCCTTCAGCCACCCTAAAACACACCCCCTTGCGTCCTCTCGCTATTTTTGCGGTTGCAAATATACGGATACGTGGATTTCGGTCTCCCTCTCCTTCTTCGTAAAAATCTATCGGTATAGGTGTGTCGAACGGGTGTGTACACAGCCACGAATGTCTCGCGACCGGGCAGCTTTGAGCTTTTTGCGGGAGTTCAACCACCTCTCGGTCGAGACGCGCGAGCACGCAGAGCCAACGCACGCAACCCCCGAAACGTATCCGACGTGGCCCGCCGTCGCTACTACCACCATCGCCGTCACGACTACCACCGCTATCACCAACACCACCACCATCAGCACCATCACCGATCCGAGGCCGCGCCGTCTCGACGAGTTTACCCCGCGAATATCCGGCTGTGCACGGTTTGTCCGTTCTCGACACTGACGTACGAATACTCACGTACGTATCCACACAATGCTCATACTCTTACGTATACCGCAACTCTAAAACCGAGCGGGGCGTATCCCCAATAAATTTCGACGAGTCACTATTCCCAGCAAGCCCTTTTTACTCCAAGCCATTTAAATATATACCGTAAGCGCACTTTAATTTCGGTCGAAGGGACCTCGAGTGGGATAGGGACTAGGTGGGGTGAAAGGAAGCTAAGGGCGTATTCCTAGCAACCCTGCGGACGACTTTACGATAACCGTTTTCGGCTCGAAGACGGCCCTTCGTGAAAACACTTCGCGTGAAAAATGCAGTGGAACGTTGGATCCGCTGGTGTCTGTTAGGCGGGGATGGTCGATCGAGAAACGGAGGGATGTGTTCTTTTACGAAATATCGGTATATCCTGACTGACCCGGCCGAATCTGAGATGTAAAATAGAAAGGTGTAGGTAGAGGTCTCATTGGAGGAGATAGGTGTCCTATTGTATATTGGAAGAAATTATAGTTTAGCCATTGTGAAAGAGAACTAAGAATTCACCGGGAATAAAAATGTCTTATTTCTTTTTGCAGTATTTTTACACACAAATATCAATTATTTTCTTCCTTCTCGAAGTGTGGCTAATTATTATCTCAGTACTCTCGAAGCCTTCTCTAAGTCGTATTGACAAATTGATCGGCTGAACTATTTTTGCGTTAAGGTCCATTAGAAAACGATGATTTTGATAAAGCGGATGTAGCGGGAAGGATTTGTCGCAACGGAGAGTACGAATTTATTCCGTACACGTGTATGACTCCTCTCCTACTTTCTCTCTCTTCTCTCCTCCCTGTTTGCAACACCATCCCCTTGAAGTTGTCCCAGGAAAGGGGGAGCGCGATTCCCATAAGGGGTGCAACAACGAGAGTGTTGTTGGGGGGGATCGAGTGGAAGTGAGAAAGAGAAAGAGGAAAGGGGAAGAATAGCGTTGGGGGGGGAGGGGGGGGGGCGTGAGAGTAAACAGAATTTGCATGGAAACAGTGTGCCAGTAGGTCGCATCGTTGCGAAAGAGTAAGAGAGGGCTGAGGGGGATAGGGTGGTGGCTATTTAACGCGGTTGTAGAGTCGAGGGTGCGCAGCAGCCGGGACGTTCTCTCGCTCCCTCACGCTACTCGTGGAAAAGAGGAAACTGCTCTTTTTAAACAGTGGTATAACTCTTCTTACCCTCGAGTTAACGCCGCGCGGTTAAAATGCCTTACCGCCATGATGCCCATTATGCATGTAAACGCGTGGCATTCACGGCGATGAATGGACGTGGCTGTCCGAGACGAAGAGGGACCACAGAGAGAGAGAGGGAGATGGTGAGAAAGGGATGAGAGAGGAAGGGTCTACCTTCCGGTACCATCAACTCTTTCAATGTTCTCCTCCCTCGTTCTCGTCCTGTCCAACCCTACAACTAACCCTCTACCTTTAATATCTCGCCCACAATTACGCAAGATTCGTTTAAGGGCGAATACTTCGATGGAGTCTTCTTTGATTTTTTTTTTTCTGAAAATTTCTGATCTTTCGACCTTGCTTTTCACCTTGAAATCCGCGGGGCTAGGGCACCGTTATAACAGGCACTCTTTGGGATCAATTATATATATATATATATATATATATATATATATATATATATATATTTATATATAAATATATATATAATTGATCCCAGGCCCGTGGCTTTCAAGGTGAGAAACAAGGTCGAAAGATCGGAATTACTATATATTTGGTTTAATACTTTGATACTTTCATGAGGGTGGAAAATCTGCCCTGGAATTTTTTGATTTAGGAAACGGCTGAGACATGTCTCGGATAGAAGCATTGATCAGCTTCGAACCGCAATAGGGTCAGTAAATAATACATCGTTCTCATTGCATTTTCACAATGCAACACCTGAAGGTTGGTGACAATTATTCGTTTCGAGAAGATTGTGAGAGCTAGTGGCTAGCGCTACTTTGAGTTCTAGGTAATTAGTCGCAATTAGGGAGAAACTCCGCGATAATTATTTCGCGGAATTTTCATTAGTTATTCGATTGATCTATTTTTATTGTGCGAAGGAATCTTCTTTGGAAACTTTGAAGCTTCGGGATCTCAAACAATCAAGAAAGGATAATTAGTAGCTTTAATTAGTCTCTATCAGCAATTTGGTAATCAGAGAATGTCGTATTTGCTTCATTTCAATTATGCAAATTTAATGAATTTTCGATAATTATTGGTTTCTAGACGATCGGTTCAAGCATCGATATTTCCAGCGAGAAATTTATGAATCGTTTTTTTTTTTTAATGATTCGAATGCTGTCTTATTTGAGAGAGAGCGGTGAAAAAGAAGAGACAACTAGGAAGCACTGTGAAAACACAAGCACGAGGGGTATCACGCGTTGGCCTAATAAACGTTGCGGCGTGTACATTGGCGGATTACAACAGCAATGTTACGCGGAGTGCAGTAACAACGCTACTTATGCCCCCGCCGAGCACGAAGTTGGGGCGAGTTTCAAAGCTACTTTAAACCGAACGAGCCGGCGGTTCGGGAGCTTGAATCCTGAGGAGAAAGACTGAGGTTATTCCTCAAGGTATATAGTAAGATAACCCCGAAGATACCCGAGTAGTCGATGGCTAACGAAGTTTCTTAACGGTCTAGCCCATTTTCTCGACTTAAGCTGATCGATAACTGCTTATCCACCTTCCATGCTACCGTCTCAATCTTCCTTCCTCTCACCTCTTTTTTATCCACGATCTCTCAGCCATTTCCTATTTTTTTTTTCTAGAATCCTAGCGCTTGTTAAAAGGCTCGATTGAAAACGTACTTTTTCGAATCTTTCGATAGCAACTCGACCAAAGTTCAATAATTTTGTAAACTGCAATAAAATAATGTTTTTTTTTCTTTTTCATAATTGTTTTCATCGATTTGATCGGATATTTTTTGTTCAATGAAAATCGTGGAAAAATAACGCCGAGCATTTTTCATATTTGTTTTTAATGGTGACTCGAAAAGTTTTGAATTGTAGTAAAAATGAATATACAAAAATACCAAAAATGTTATTTTTGGTAATGGAGCGAGAAGTTTTGTTGAATAAACAATTATGTACGTGGAATGAATAATGCACATAACGAGTTAGGGACAGACCGATCGGTCCTCGATAAAGTTAATATTTTTTTTAAAATTCATTAAGTTTCAATGAACACTCAACGGAACTCTTTTCTATCGTGCCTCACTCGCCCATTGATAATTAAAACTGCGTTTAAAAGGGTGTTTCATGCTGATTGTTGTTTTCTTCGCAGAATGTAGACTGAAACCAATCGAAACTAATGCAACAGGATAAATTCGAGACAAATTAATAATATTATTGATGGATAATCAACTCATCGAATTCGATCTCATTATTCGATTCGACAAATGGGATTTCCTTATATGGGATTATTGTTTTCAAACGGCGTTTCGTCGACATTACTTGATTATTCCACTCTAACCTAGTTATTCACGATAGTCATTTATAACCTAACGATCTTGCGAATCTACGATTCTCGATCGTACCGGAAATTCATCCAAAATTCCTTCACGAAAAACTAACCATAATTCTCAACAAAAACAACAACAAAATCTTGAATTAATCCCGAAGCTCTATCTACTTAAAACCTCCGCGTCGAAAATCCACTTTCCACAAAAACTTCCGGTATGGAAAATTAGCCGGCTCCCGAAAATTTGAGAAAAGCGATATCTTCGGAAGTTCAGGTTACATCCCCAAAATGTCCAATCCACTTTTCCCGCTGGGTCTTCTCCTCAGCGAACGTTCTCTCCCTTGCGAACTCCAAGGAACTCATTGATCCCGTCAATCCGAAAATGCGTTTGGTCGGAGTTCTTCAGCATTGGAAATTCTCGTATTCGTTGGTTCCTCTCTTTGGAGAACTCCCTCTTTTCCTTTCCCCTTTCGCACCGTTGAGGGTCGCGTGCCGCAGTCACGTGTCCGAACGAGAGCAGGCCAGATCGTCATCGTGGATGCGTGTCCGTTGGGCCGGTTCAGACTTTTTGCAAGAGATGGCGGTTGGTGGGGATAAGTAAGAGTGGGAGGGCCAAGTCTCGGGTCTGTGTACGAATCTAACGTCACTCCCGGGCTCTATTGGAGGACCTTTTCCGTGTACGCGTCCGTGTATAAACGCTATGAAAGGATATACGTATATCTTCCAACGATGGTGCGGACACATCAATAATTACCCAACCGAGGCCGGGTATGTACGCGATGGGGTGATGTAGTGGTGTACCTGAGGTAGGGGTGGTAACAGCTTTTGTACACATTCGTATTTACGTATACGTATATATACATACACAAATACACACACATATATATATATATATATCATTTTACAACTACATCGATTCTCGAAGTGGTCGTAGCAGATAGTAAGCTTCATCGTCGTCATTGTCGGAGTCCTCGTCGTCGTCGTCATCGTCGTCGTCGTCGTCTTCGTCGTCGTCGTCGTCGTCGTAGTGAGGAAAGGGTGGTAGGCATCAGTCGCGTAGGAAGCCGAGAGGGATAAAGCGTGAGAGGGTGCTTATAGAGAGGGTCGGGAGAAGGGGGAGGGATAGGGAGTAGCGGGATAGAACGAACGGGAAACGCGAAGAGAGAAGGGAAGAGGAAGAGGGATGAAAGAGGACCGAGAGGGAGAAAGAGGCGCTCGGGTCAACCGGGGTCAAGTCGCGCCACCAGACGCGCAAACCTCCCTCCCCCTCCGGCCGCCGACTCCCTCCCCGTCCCTCTGCTCTTACGGACTCGGTTTCTCATCCCCGATGTACACTCTCCCGGGGGCCTCCCCGCGTTCAGCCTTCTATAACTGCTCCCAACGTCAGCCGCACACACCTACGCGAACACCTATACCCACTCGCTCAAGCCTCTTCCTCTCAGAAGCTCTGACCTCCCTGCAGGCCTGCTTCGCATCTAGGCCCTGGCAAAATCCACCACCACCACCACCACCACCGCTACCACCGCCATCAACCCCCCGGCCCTTCCAACTCTGATGCTAAGCCATCGAGCAACAACCTCCTCGATCCCCTTCTCTTTCCGTTTCTCCTTCCATCCACCCTCCGAATATCTTTTCTGGCAGCCGGGCTATCACGCACCTACGTTTACGCAATACGTCGAGTCTGCGTGTAGGCGAACCTCGTGTTTACGCGACGAGGATCGTCCTATCATGAACCTTTGAAATCACGTTTCGACTAATTTTTCCGTACACGGAAAAACCTCGTGTTGGAAACGACGATATCGTTTTCTTTTTTATTATGGTAATGAAGAAAACCACAGTGATAAACAAATCCAATCGACGGTTTTCAAAATGTTTAAGCAACGTCCTCAAAAAAACCACATGTACTGGAAGCCAACGTTAAGCAGATACGAGAGATTGGAAATGTTATATGTATATACATCTATATATATATATACATATATACATATTTATACCTATATATTTTGACGCACACGAAATTATACACGTGCGTCTGGCCATCAAACTTTTGCGTCTGGGCTTCGGTCTGGGCTTCTCGGCTCCCGCCCACCCTGCCACCCCTCGCACTCTTCTCACTCTTCCTCGTTGCCCCGTATATCGCCTCGAGAGGCCAGAAAGAGAGAAAGAGCTCGGAGTTCGTTCACACCGAGAAAGGGAGAGAGCGAGAGGGAGAGGGAGAGACCTTCTGTTAACGACGTCTCAGGCGCCATCCCCGAACCACCCCGCTTCCCAACAACCCCTCGATCACCCTTCCTTACTCGGCCTTCCCTATTTTCGTCTTGCTTCTACGGACTCTCGCCCTCTTAGGCGAAAATCGACCCCCCCTCTCTAACGTCGAAGCGAAAATTTCAGCTCAGGACTCTCGAGCGCCATGCTCGCCACCCCCTCCCTCTTTTCCTACCCTCTTTCTCGCTCTCTCTCTCTCTCTCTCTCTTCATCGTGTTTTGATGCCCGCTTCGCTTACGTTCTCCGTTTGACAGTCCTGACGTCACGTCCGTTTCAATTAACGTACTTCTTGTTTTTTTTGTTTTTTTTTTTTTATTTTGGACTCTCCTCGCCACCGATTCTTGCATAAATACGACGTTGAGGACCCAAAAGTTGCCGTGATGATACACCGAGGCACGAAACAGTTGAGTTTCGAACAATTAAGATGGATGAAGCTCGAGCAGTCGGAGAACCTCAAGTTCCCCGGTGTTACATCGTCACAAGATTCTCCACCTTCCAGATATTCATCCACGAATAGAAGGGTGGATAATCCGGGATAGGAGCACCGAAGAGAAAAAAAAAAACGTGATCGGGCTAGCGGCGAACGAGGAATTTTTCAATTTCGGGATCGTAGGATTTTGAGAATTCCGGTTGGTTATCTGATCGGGAATTTATTTTCAATTGACGGAGAGCAAATTAATGAAAGTGTTGTGTGAGAAGGGAGGGAAGGGAGAGGGAAACGAGGGAGGATCACCAAGTGCTCGAGTTCACGTTTTCCGTAGATTGGTTGGATTAGTCAGTGGACATAAGCCTGCTCAGGCTTCGACTGCTAAGATTCATTCCAGGGGAATTAATTTTTTTTTGTTCTCCATATTTGTATGCACGTCTGCTATTTTCTCACTCCCTCTATCTCTCCATTATTTTCTATCCTTCTATCTGTTTTCAAGCTTGTGTACTCCGTCTGGATACAATTTCCCCATTTTGTGGCAAATCCATACTCGTACGATCCGCTATATAAATTAAATTGAAAAATTGTCTTCCTGTCTGTCGGTAATATCAGAACGTCTCGGACAAATCTCATTCAATTTTCTCATAAGAAATTCCATATACTCGTACGGTCTCCTTCAGCATCGTTCGTAAATTAAATCCCTCGGAATTTTGTTACGCCGATGTAAGTATTATTAATACCCAAGCGCCAGTTAAATTGCAATAATTACTTTCGCAAATGAGTAACGAATGCTACTCGGTTAGAAAATTCAAAATTTCGCTGATTCAGTTTGCATCCACCGACGAAATTTTGGTTTTTTATTTATTTTTTTCGTCTTCAATACTCGGCGATCCTCGTAATATCATTTGGCCGAAAAGCAGCGATCTGAAAAAGAATGAAACACTTGAATAAATAATTAAATTTAATTTCGCGATGATAATGTAATTTCAATTAACCATAATTAGATCTTTCCTTCGCTTGAGCTGCTGACTTGAACATCAATGCTTTCTTGGAGAGTATATTTGGTACGGACCACCCATGACTCTCCAAACTACAAATAAATCGTGGACACTTGATCGCGTATGTGCATTCTCGAGTGCACATGAAAAATTAAAAGCACCGAATCTCCCTCGTGTTTGGCAAAATTCAGTTCGATCAGTCTCTCCTTTCTTTATTCATTACCCACCTCAAACCCTTTCTCCTCTTCTCTTCCACCACGTTTTAGAATAAATTCTCCTCAAGCTCACGCATAAGCTCAATTACGCGAACCCCTACAAATCTGGTGGCGAAACTTTTGTCTGGTACTTCAGCAACTGTGGACTGACTCACCCACGTCGGAACGACCTGTGAGCTCTCCACGTGTTTCCGTCTAATACACCGTGTATATCAACCACCGCTTCTGAAGTTTATTAACACCAAGCTAATAGAACGATACATCGAGATTTCGATTCGCCCAATGTATTTTGCGTTTCAACGTCGTTGGTATTCGTTCGTAATCCTCTAATCGCGTTATCCAACGTGGATTTTTTATGGACGGCGTTCGTATTTAATCGCCATAGGGATTTAAGCTATAGGGATTTAAGTTCTTTAAGCAACTTATTTCTAGTCATTTTAAATATTAAAAATAATTAAAAGAATGATTTTTCTTAAGAATCAAGTTTTACAGCCAATTTGGTAAAAGGGTATTGTAAACCCTGGCACATATTCCTTGTTGCCTTTTTTTTCACCACAGTTTCGTCGTTGCGAGCAGCCTGAATTTGAAAAGATTTTTTACAACGGAAAAATACGAAAACTATCATTTTCGAATGTTTCGCGAACGTCGGAGCAGCATCAAACATGACAGATCCTGATGACATTGTCGTTTATGACAAAAACGAAAAGATTACACTCAAATAAAATGTCCCCTTGGGCATTGAGAAAATCGAATCGCCCCGAGCAGATTCATCAATTAGCCCAAGTCACGTTCGCATTTTGTCGCGTTCATCAACAAGCACTCGAGTATTTCCGGTTTTCAATTTTGACGCGCCGGCTGAATTCTTTTGAGTTTTTTTTTTTTTTTCATTAAAAGTCGTCGATTGAAGAAGACGCAAGAGGGGGTGGATTTCAATCGATTTCAATCACCGTCAAGGAGGTTAATCCGTGTTTCAATCTGCTTCAATTCGGATGCGTTACATCGGTGTATCACGAAACCACTCAATCGTATATACGCCAAGAAATGAAGTACCCTTTCTCGATTTTCACCAATATCGATTACCGAAGAACGAATTGTACAAGTGCACCCTGTAATGATATTTCGAGCCCTACGTGTCCGTGGAATGTTACCTATTGGTACATTCGAACGGCTGTATCGAGGACAACCCTCAACATTTTTAGGACTGGCCGTTCCGTGGAACGACCTTTGGACAAAACCCCAAGCATTTATCGAGAAACTTTGATGACGCGGGGGTTTACGCAACGTTCAGTTTGGGGATGATCCTCGAAGTGTCCCTGAAATCAACCGGTTTCATATATACGAGTCTAGCCGCAGATACATTGGGACAGGGATGAAAAGAGGAAAAAAATATCCAATAGAACTTGCGTTCAGCTACCAAGCCCAATCCAGTATATTCATTTTCGTCGTTTCTGTTCTCCATTCGTCCTAGTTTCAAAACAGTTTTAGCAAGATTCGTCGTTCATACTTTTGGCTCTTCTGGAGGAATAATAATATTGATGGAAAAATGTACGACCGTGGTAACAAATATATTCTTAATTTTGTAGTCCTTCATATCAGCCGTTATCCAAAACTTTTATCTCACAAAAATTGTGAATTATTTGAAAATGATCAACGAGCTAATTTTTAAGGTTTATGAAAAGGGTGATCTTGAAAATAACTTTATAAAGATTGAAGGTTCAACATTGTACGATACATGATTGAACGATTTGCCGATTTATTTGCAATTCCGTTTTCAACATGCGTTAACCGAAAGTTTCAGCAATACCACTTTCGACGAAGAAAGTTGAGTTATAAATGGACCTTCCAAGATCATGATGGTGTATTACGTACGAATATAGCGAGTAATCAATCGGGTTCCTCATCTTCTTATTTAACTGCGATAACATTCGTTCCACCGAAAGTACCTTCGTATCTCCGAAAGTCTCGCTTCTCGCGAATCCCCGCCCAAAAAATATTTCCAAATTCCAAGATTTTCCGTGCACCGAGAATAAAGCCTCGATAAACCACTCCGATTCGAGAGTGCGTTTCGGCATCGTTTATTATTCGAAGGGTAGACGCGGTGTTTTCAGGGGTGGAAGTGTAGCTTTCGAGGTATTTGGGTGCGTTAGGGAATCGAGGTATGAAAAAAAAAAAAAAAAAAAAAAAAAAAAAAAAAAAAATAGAGAGGGATAGCAGAGTCGTACGGAGCGTTACACAGAACGGGGTTAAAGCTCGAAAAGGTGCAGGACGCACAGGTCGGCAAGTGTGTCGTAAGCTCCGAAGTAGTGTTACGCCCGTGTTTGTGTGCGAGAATTTCGCCAGGGGCGGGGGTGGTTTCGTTCGGTTTGGGGGTGAAACGACGGAACAGTAGACGAAACGGTGCGGGTTTGTTCGGGTCTCGCACGCTTTTCCTCTCCCTCGCGCAATACCCTCTTTCGTCTATTCGTCTTTCTCCCTCTTTCGTATACTCGTCGTTTCTCTTTCCCTCTTTCTCCCTCTCTTTTCCTCCCTCCAGCGAACTCTTTCTCTCTCCTTCCGTCTCTTAGCCTTTCGTGGATCGAAGGGATGGCGACGAGGGTCGTTGCCCGAAAACGCAGCGCTGTTATTGTCCCCTAACCCTCCGTCTGTCTTTCTCTCTCTCCTTCCCTCTCCCCCTCCGATCCCGCTCGCTCTTCTTCCTCTCTCCTCCGCCTCTTTTCTCCTATCACCGTCCCTCTCTTTCATTTGCTATTCTTCCTCCGGTCCGCTTCGTCCCTCTCCCGGCTTCTTCTCCCTTCAAAACCCCACCGCGTCGTAACACATCCCCTAACTCCAACTTCGGCGTGCACGCGAGGAATCCACACAACCTCGTACGCATCGTGTCCGTATATAAATGAATACCGCGCAAGGTGCGTTTTCGCTTCGCTATACCTTCCCGTTGTAACATTATGTATAGCCAATGTGTATACGTACTCGTATACGTATCCTTGGCGAACCACCGTATACACATAATGCAACCCACCGCTCACTTCTGAACGTACGTTGGATGGCTTCGATGTACGAACGCGTTTGAGTAATCGTACGCGACCGGCCATTTGTTACTGAATCGAACAATTTCGCTGATATACATCGAAAACGATTGTTCAAATTTGCATCGACCAACGGGTACATTCGTAGGTCCGTAAAGGTGGATAAACAAAAATCAACGAATCGTCGTCGATTGTTTGTTTAATCTTTGACGAAATCAAATTTAATTACAACCGTTTATAATTCAGTGACAATGGTTAACTCGTCGCGTTTCGATGGAATTTTTTTCGAGTGAGGGGTTCGAAGTGAGCGACGATTCTTAAAGGGGTGAAAATTACGGATGTACAGTCTTGTACCGGTTTCATCCTTTTTCCGCTTGCCATATCGTACGCTAAATACAGCTTTATGAAACGAATGTCTCGTCTCGATTAGCGGTTAAATGAATATATTGAATTTTGGTATTGACGGGAGAAACAAACTATTCAAATATTATATGGACTACCATCCGAGTGTATTCGTGCATTAATGAATAATGTAATAATGATTGATAAAATCGGCATCATTAAGTACGGTACACGATAATTATCGGCACGTTAATCAGTTAATATCGTTTTGAGTGAGTAATAAGTGATAACCCCCAATAAATTAACCGTCAGCCACCGTATCCGATATGCAATTAAATACCTCAATTTCAATTTACGACCAACTAAATGTCTGTTTCGGATATGCGAACACGTGTGTGCGAAACAAATATTCATATCGTCGTAAACACGTGTAATAAACGAGAAATCAGTACATACGTAGAAAGTTTCGTCATTGGGAACGTCAGCTCCATCGATATCGGTTCCAATTCGTGTTCGAAATTCAATGAATTTTGTTAGCTGCGAAATAAAACGTTTTTTTTTTTGGAATTTTCGTTTCGTCTTTAGAGGTGGTCAGTCTGGTTCCGGAAGAGCCGTTGAGGCAAGAATTTTTGCAGGTGAGCCAACGGGATCCGTGTATCGGGTATAGCGCGGTACGTGGTGGGCCAACGTTTACTGCACCCTGTCGACGTGTCAATCCGGGGGGGGGGGCTCCCGCTTTTTTTTTTCCTTCCCCCCCCCCCCCCCCCCCCCCCCCCTCCACCCTCCGCCGCTTCGCGAACTCTCCCAGGCTTCGTTTTTCCCTCGTCTCTGACGTTACCTCTCTTCTCGCTCGCCTAGACCGCCCGACAACAAATGCATTAGACTTTACGAGAGTGCGGCAGTTTGGTCGCTCGGCGTGCACCGGCGAACCCCTTCCAGTTATATCTACCCTCCGAAACCGAGCGCACCCTTTCGTTTCTCATCCCTCGAACGCCTCATCCACCCTCAGACCAGACTTTGGCCAGACGGCGTACCTGGCCCCGTGCGATCACTGCCTCAACCTCGCTCATCCCCCAGTCGTAACCCTCTCTCCCTCTTTCAACCCCTTCCGAACCCCTCGTCTTTTCCTCGTTCTGATACGTGTATTCGTACACGTGTCGAATCCTCACGGACAAACGGACGTAATTCTTACCTTGGAATACGAAATTTCGGATCGGCCGAGTCCCATCGTTCGCCAGGAGTCAATTTATACGTTGAACTTCAACCGGGGTGTGTGATAAGCTTGTGTGGGTGGATGCGTTTATACATACGTACGTATATACTACGGGTCTCGTCTCGTTTCTCCGCTAAACGACCAGACCAGTCTCGCGAAGCCCCTTTCCAGTTTACCCTCCCGGGCTCTACGAATGCGCTATTACTACCCTACGTGCTGTATTTCGCGAATGGGAGACTCCGATGGGTGGATGGCGAAGGGAGTGGAAGGAGAGGGACACATCGAAGCAACGAACCGGTGACTTGATACACTACGAGCATCCACCACATATATATATATTGTTTTTTTATCCGCGTATGTAGTCTTCTTATATACGTACGTGATGCACCTATATGTCATCCCAGTTTTACGCCTTTTTTATTCCACACGCGAGATGAAAGCGAACAAAAAGAAACTTCAATCTGTACGTCAACCCGGACCCCTCCCCCTAGTATCGGGAATTCAACCCTCTCTCCCTCCCCTTCTTGTCAATATTTTTTTTTGGCGATACATCATACATGCTCGAAAAATTCGCAATTAGTACGCGGGCGAACGGGGTGGTCCGTGCAATTAATCGATCGATTATCATTCGGTACGATCGGATGTTTTCGGCAATCACGAATCACCGCGAGAGGGACTGTTGTTTCGAGGATGAGGGACCCCCGCCCCGACCCCTGGCTTGTTCTCGTCTGCGAATGTGCTCGCTCGGTTTTAGCTCGATTCAACAAGTGGCAGGGATACGGAAACTTTTTTTTGGCTTTTTTGTATTTTTTTGAATATTTTATCCTCGAGAAAGTTGATACGAGTGTTAACAGAAAAAAAACAAAGCGAGATTCAATTTCGAGGCGAGCTTCGTGAATTCAAACGGATTGTGATCAAAGAGGAAACGATCGTGCGAAGTTGAACGATCGACAGCTGCCTTGCTTTCAAAAGAGGTAAATTATCGAATATAACTTCTGTTGACGGAAAACCCCCAAATTTTCACCATGGCGCGAAGTTTTTTTTTTTTTTTTTTTTTAATAACGGTGGATTTTAATAACAAGCGTGACAAATTTAAGATATCGTTGACTATGATTCGTAAACGAAATATCCAGATGTCATTGTTGGATGGTAGGAAATATGAAGAAATAAAAAACTATTATAAAATTATGGATTTTTCATTTCTTCATATTTCTTACGAAAAACCATGAAATTATGTTTTTTAAAATTTGTTTATATTCCCCATCATCATACGACGTAACCTGCATATTTCGAGTGAAAGACTTGATCCAAAACTTTGTTAAAAATAATTTCTGGAAACTTCGTTTAATGGTGACAAGTTTCGTGACAAGCGTCGTTGTATTTGGACTATGGGAGCATCGTTTACTCCGATAAATATCCGAAGAAAATTGCAAATCGATGTCTAATTATCAGCGAGGAGAGACGATGGAGAATTTTCATTAAGTCTGGAATTGCTGGTCTCAAGGGTCTCAAAGGGTCGCGAAAGGTGTGGCGGAAGAAAAAAAAGGCGAAATAAAAAAAAAAGTTGACCGGACAGAGAGCATCAGTTGCTTACTCGGTGACGTATACAAAAGAGGAGAGTAAAAGGGAGCGAAGAGGGATAAAATGCAGCCGGAACATTAATAGACCTCTTAAGTGGAGCCAAGCATACAGCCGAGGGGGAAAGAATCCCGTGACTGAAAAAATATATACAGACATACGAATCCTACTTCGGGAGAGCTCGAAGAGTCGACGAGCTTTTTTTTTCCACAACCGCGTTCCTTTCTTTTTTTTCTTTCCTTCACCCCTTGTCCGATAGAGCTCGTATACCGTACGTCTTATAGCGAATATCGGACTATCAACCCTCGAGTTTCTCCCCTTTCTGCTATCTTCTTTTCCCCTATAGATATCTTTTTTATAGTGTCACGGATCTAGGAAATATTTTTCTGTAGTTTCATTCAACGGTATTTATTTTATACGACGGACAAATTATTTGACGAGTAACGGTGATACAATCGCCGAGGGTTTCGAAACATCGTCAGGAGCAGGGTGATGGGAGAAGGTTTCAGTGGATCTTCAACCCTGAAGCAATTTTTGTGTACCTTAAATTCTATATGAATCCAAAAGTGCTGATGACGAATAATAATCGAATTCAAATAAATGCATCAGACCAAAATGTATCAACGAGTACTGATGAACGCTGGATGTATAAACTGATAAACGTTATTGCAAAAATATCAAATAATCAGAACGAATAGCAGACGAAAATTGATCAAGAAGTAAATTAGAG
The DNA here is from genome assembly GCA_030523105.1 of Ophioninae sp. A BG-2022a. Taxonomy (NCBI): domain Eukaryota; kingdom Metazoa; phylum Arthropoda; class Insecta; order Hymenoptera; family Ichneumonidae; species Ophioninae sp. A BG-2022a. Next base: position 27,755 of record JAPYZI010002217.1, on the reverse strand, counting down.
GTTTGCTGAATTAAAAAAAAATGATTGAAAATATTGAAACCCTGATACAAACGCTTTCAACGTGATCAGCCGAACTGAAAGAGAAGGTTAATGGTTTTTTCTTTTTTTTTCTTTTGTTTTTTGACACATTACGAGTTTAATTTTTTCTATTAGTCGATTTCTGATGTAGATTGATGATTAAGGTGTACACTTTTGACGAAGAGACGCAGTTCAACGATGGAAATAGCACAATTAGTACAAGCAGTAAAAAAATACCATCCTGAGACGCAATTCATTTTCCATGATGGTGAAAACGCAAAGTGGCGGATGTTGCGGAGTTGGGGAAACGAGGTTGAAAAATAGTGGAAAAATGGCTGAAGTGAGTTTGAGATTTCAAGAGGGAAGCTAGGAGCCAACGAACTTGAAAGTATTTGTTGTTTGTCGTTGTTGCAGACGGTGGCAGGTAAGCCTGCTCATTTCAGGGAAAAGGGTGGATGAGGGCTTAATAAACATAATGATGTAGGTCGAAATGAGGGTTTGAGCGAATGGCTCTGGAATTAAAATGAGCAATTCCAGATCCGTCCAGGGTTAAGGTTACCCTCGCTTCGTTTCTCCTCTCATTTCTTTTTCTCTCGCCAGCTTCGTTTCTGTTTTTCTTTGCCACGTTGTCCCTCGAAGTTGGACGATTCCAAAGAGTTGCACCGTACACAGAAGAGAGATAAAAAAAAAAGGGCGAGAGAGACAGGAGAGAAGAAGAGAGAAAGTTAAGGTCGGCAACCTCGTGGATTTTCTACCCGCGAACCTACATAACGCTCCGCGAGTCCACCACCGCTTTATTCCTCTGTACACCGCGGGATCGCCGAGTTGTTTACAGTCTTCGGGATCGCGTTCCGCCACGCAAATTACAGTCAATTAAAGTCTTACGCTTCAAACGTAATATCATGAGTTTCCTTTTTCTTTTCGCATTTTTTTTTTAGGTCTTCTCTTTCTCGTTCGCTAAATCTTTGCATCTTTATCTCCCTCTCTCTCTCTCTCAAGCGCGTCCGATTATATTTTTAATTCAACAAATGACTAATTACCTAAAACGAATAAATATACGAACTCTGGAAAGGTTGGAAAAGTCGTAATTTATTCTACAATTGAATCCAATGATCGAGTGCTGAAGTTGATCGAGTATTGCGATTTGATGATCGAGTGTTACGTTAGAAAATTATTGTAAACCATCTAAATTGAAGAGGACAGTCCAAAGTATGTTTTAAAGAATTTCAGATTGAACATATTTTTTCTTGATTATAGAAACGCGATAAAAAAAAGCTCGATCAAGTTTTATCCAACATTGTGTATTTTAAGAAAAATCTTTTTATTTGTTCTACATTATCTGGATAATCATAATCAAGCGTACCGTTCAGTTTTCCACGTTCGTAACTCCTTCGTTATATTTCCCCCAATCATTTTAAGTTTTTATACTTTTTTGTCTTAAATTTGATACTCTGCATTGTGAATATGCGTGCAAATAAATGTCCGCATATTTTTTAAATTATCTTCCTTATATCTTCAAAATTAAATTCGTTAAATTTAATCTCGTTTTATTTTAAATAAAACTGATTGTTCAGAGTAGCTCTACACCTTAATGGTTTTTTTAAAATACGTTTTTTCTTTTCTCTGTTTTTCATTTTCTTTGCTTATGAGTTTCTGGTACACTTCTAACGCCTTTTACCGAAACCATCTAAAGTTCTCAAAAATATCAGCCTTTCGCTGACTTCTGCTTGTTTGGCTCGCCATTCGATTCACAGCTGAGCGGTCACCGCACCGAGTATCGGCCACGTGCAACTCCGCTTTACTTTAAATAATATCCGATCTGAATCCAACTGACTATTTATATATATATTGCACGGATTTTTTTTTAAGTACTTTCATAATAATAATATACCTAATAAAAAAAATGAAATAAAAAACCCAGACCATGGCAACTCGCATACGACAGAGTTGAACCGATCGATTAAAACGGATCGCCGAAGGGAGCGAACGGATATTTATAATTTGCCATTACTAATGCAAAGTGCCGTTCTCGTCTTTGATCTACGACCCAGTTGCTACTTAAACAGGGAGAAACAGCGAGAGGCAAAAGTTTTCCCTTTGTTGCAACCTCGCTCGCGTCTCGAGACAAAAAAAAAAGAGATGGACGAAAGGTTAGTCCGGTGGAGGGTTCACACGTGGATCAATATGTGCTGCGATTGAAAGAAACTCGCAATTCCGTCGATGAGTGTGAATGTTTTCTTTTTTTAAATCGACAATAATAAATTAAATAATAAATAGAAAAAATAATTCGTTTACAGAGCTGATTCTTTTTTGTTTATAAATTTTGTATTTTTATTTGAATCTTATATAAGTTTATACGTATGTTTGTGTATATTTGTGCTTACGATTACACATCGGACAAATTGAAATATTTGCCATTTCGTTTATTTTGTATTTCCCTTTGCGCAGAGGAAAGAAAAATAATTTTCAATATTATTTTGTTTGAAGCTTTTGAATATTTTTCTATGAAGACTAAACAAATAAAATCTTCATTAGGTTGAAGCATTATTCTTACGCTATCAATATGCAAGCCGTTAAAAATAATTAAACGTCACTATACTGGATAAAATGTTACTTTAAACGAAAAATTGCAGGGCTCTGATTTCAAGATTGGATGGAAGTATTTTGGAATAGGGGTATTTTAAATTATATTTACCGTAGTGAGATTAAGTAATTGTTTTACTTAATTGTTTTAATTAATTTAAGAAAATATAAGAGGTATTATTATTTTTATAGGATGCTGTAATTAGTGTTTAATTAGTTTTATCGAATGAATAAATTATTTGTTTGCAAAAATCACAAGCTTGTGATATATTTTCATAGTCTTCGAATTCACTTTCAGTTTTTTTTTCCAATTCAAAAATATTATTTCCCTGCATTATTACAACGCGCATACGTACGACTGAAAATCAACAATCCACGTGTCGTAAAAAAATTCCCCGATAAGGGAATCTTATCAAAAGAACTTTGTTTTTTTCCAAAATAAACATTTCGAGAAGCGTTCCACAGCCGACTCGAGTGGATGTTTTCAAGTTTTCTTTTTTCGAAGTTTCGGAAAACTTCTGCTCGGTACTTTGGTAAAACTGTCGTTACATCCGGAAGAGAAACGGCGTATAATAAGTTTTTGCACAAGCGAATCTTGCGTGCACGTACACGCGTGAACGTATACAGTTAAAGTAGCCGAGATCTCGTACGAGCCGGTAGGTGAAGCGATAAGAGGAGCAGTGAGGAGGGAGGATTGTCGGAGGGGAGGGGGATGAGCGGGCTATAATTGCGGAGAGGAACGACGACGAGGGAGAGGAAGAAGAGGCTGGTTGAATGTGAAAAGCGAGAAAGAGGAGAGTAGGGATGTTGGCGAAGATGTTCTCGCCGGGTCATCACGCGGGGTCACGTTTGGAATCCAGAGCAAACTATCCCCTCTCGCGCTCTCCTGAGCATCTCTCTTTCTCTCTTTCTCTCTCTTCGAGGTTCCTTATAAATGTCCGTATACACGTACATGCACACACACACACACACACACATATATATATATATATATATATATATATATATATATATATATATATATATATATATACACGTAGATACATATTTACCTTTTCGCGATGCGCGCCTTTTTTATTGGGGCGATCGTTCTCATCGGCGACCGCATATTCCGAACTTCGTGCCTCTTTGCTCGTACCAACCCCTTGCCAGTTATCTTTTCTCTCTGATAGACGCGTATATATGCACATGAATATATTTCTCCCGTATTTCAACACGGTCGTCGATATCACGTCGGGACGTGTGCACTTTGATGCAGGCTTAGAAAGAACTACGTTCTTGATGCGAAGGCAAAAAAAGAAAAATTAGTAAAAAAAAAGGATGAGTTCCGAAAACTCGAAAAGAGTTTTACAACGTTTTTAAACGTTTTTATTTATTTATTATTATTATTATTATTGTTGTTTATTAATTTCGTTACTTTTCATGTATATCGGTAATACAGCGAAACATTCCAATTAATGTATGAACAGTGGGACTCGTCCGAGCTTTGGTACAATCTTCAACCTTTGTTTTGAAGATTGGAAGAGAAATATTGCGAGGGAATTACAACTTTATGCTAAATTAATGATTTGTTATTTACTCTTGGCATGGACGGTTTGATTTTTTACGGAGATTTGACGTTTAAGTATGTAAATGCAGAGATACTTGCAACTTGGAAAGCGACCGAAAGAGGGTCCGGTTAAATCAGTGAGAGATGGAAAAACGCAAGGCCCATCCTGTCTGACATCGACCGAGTAAAGGGAAGAGCCTTTCTCGTCTTTCCTGATGCGCTCGGGCTGATGTGTTCGCTGCTTCCCTTCATCTCTCTCTCTCTCTCTCTCTCTTTTTCTCTTTGGACGTGGCTCGTCGCTCGGCGTCATCGCGGCACGATCTTTGCCGCGGTGTCGAGAAACTCGCGGCTCGAACGTCGGCTAAATGTACCGAGAGAGTTTTTTTTTTGTTTTTCGCTCACTCCGTATGCAAGCTCAAGGAAGGCCATAAATTGATCAACGCCTCAAGGCTGCTAAGTAAATAGGCGTGATCGCGGTTATCCTTTGCCAAAAGCACTTTCGCACCTCGTGGGAAAAAAAATCTTCGACCATATCCGGTCAAGCCTCGTTCTTTTTTTTTTTTTTATTCAACTTTTCTTTGGCGTTTTCTGATTGATAAGCCTGATAAGCGTTGAAGCAAAACGCTTATAAAAAAAAAAGAAAGGTCAGTTTCAATGCACGATTTCTGCTAATCGTAATATGGGTTTTAGACTTCAGGAATTAACGTCTTCAAAAATGACACCAACGTCAACGAGGTCTTCGTATCGGGGATCTTCAGATGGAAATGGTGGCTATTTAATATTTTGGGTTTTTTTGAAAGCCTCTAATCTACTAAGGTGTAAACTTATTCGCAGCTCAATTTGTTCATCAATATTTCAGAGTATTCCAATAAATCCAAGTTCGAATATTCGGTACGTTTTTTTTACTGGGAAATATTTATTGATCAAATTGACAATTCGATTTCGAAATACACCAATTAATTTCCTACGTTTGAAAACATTAGACACGTGCAGTTACTAAACAACCTTCGAGTTAAAAATACTCTGTCCTTGAAGTGCAACTCATTATTATCATTTTTAAATATCTCTATTTCATTGATATTAAAAATCATAAATTTCCAAAACGTACCAACGATTTTTGTAGCTTAAAGCTGTTTAAGAAATCAGGATTAAAAAAAGAAATCATATTTATAGCATTTCAAGGATGTAACCTAAATGCATCACAATTTCCCAGACGTGAAACGAACAGTTCCAACGCCTACGTGATCCTCCGTAACATCGGATATTTCCAGCTTTAAAAGTAGAAGAAATCTCAACATCGTTCAACTGATTAAACACTGGCCACTAAAACTTTCATTTTCGATACGAGTCTCTCCAAAGCTACACAATTTTATCGTTTGCACCCGTCCATGCCATCCGAGCTGTCCAGCCACTTTCAAAATTAATCATCAATCGTTAATTGTCCAATTCGGGTCGTTACGTCCCTGAAGCAGGTACAGGTAAAAATGGTCCGGAGGGAAGATAGATTCGAGCTCAACTCGGGACAAGCTTTACGTATCGTGGAGGGCAGTCGGTAGTATATCGTTGGCACTTTAATGTTAGGGAGTGTGTTGGTGGCGGCAGCCGCGACAGATGGAGATCCGTGATGTTGCTTCGCCGCGTTGGATGCTGCTGCACACACACACACACACACATGACTTGGGTTCGATACCTCTTCCTCTGTTCTCTCCAACTTTCTCTCTCTTTCTCTCTCTCCCGCGTTCTTCTTTCTCCGTTAAGATTTGCCGGTGGCGGTGCCGCGCGGGACAGCACGCGGAACCTGGTTGGGGGGTCGCGACGTGTTAGGGACGCGCCGCGTGTCAATTAAGTGGCTCTGACCAGTGAGATACGGGGGCTTCTTTCCATACGGATATTCTACATATACATATATATATATATATATATATATATATATATATATATGTGTGTGTATGTGCATAGAAGGGCTACACGTCCGTAGGACGTACACCGCACGTCTCTCTACACAACGCTACGATAAAGTGTCGTATACAGTGGCTTATTCTCACTCCCTTCCATATCCGCTCCTCATAGTCTTACGTTTTCTTTTCTGGTAACTTCTTCGCGCACTTTGCCTATCGGAGAGTTTAACGATCAGCGAGGAGTGTCGGTGAAGGGCGAGAGAGAGAGAGAGAGGAAGGGAGAAGGGAGGGAAGAGACGGATGGAAAGGATGGAAAGGACTACGGGCGTCCCAAGAATGTTCGCAAGCTCATCACCTACAGCACGTGGAAGTCGTACCCCGCTCGTCCTCAACTTCTTGTTACTTCATCTCCTTCTCTTTCCCATAGCGTCATTTGCTCTCACTACCTTCCTCTTTAACTCCCTTTCTGTCTCTCTCTCTTTCTCTCCCTCTCTTTCTATTCCCCTGTACTCAAATCGACTCTTTTATTCCCTCTCTTCCTGAACCTGGATTTCCCTTCGTCCTTATTTCCCGGCGCTGTTTCGCTCGCCAAGACCATCTTCATCTCCTATTACGAAACACATCCGCAGACGCTCGACGAGAGACACGAGACCTCGTTATAACGATTCCCCCTCTCCCACCTTTGTATGTGTGCTGCGGTACGCGAGAAGAAAAATACGTCGACCGGAGAGACTCGAGGACGTAACGCCACGTCGAGGACGAGACGAGGATCCTTCGCGTCTACCGGCCTATCCGTCCTCATCAAAGTCCCTTCGAAAGCAAACTTGCGCGGCGCAAACGTATTGCTCTTCGTTCGGTATTGTATGGGACCGGCCTGACGCGATACACTCCGTCAACGATGCGATTCTGATGAATCGCCGATTTATCTTTACCGAATTAATTACTTTATGGATTATTCTTTGAGGATTGCGGATAATATTGATTGGGAATTCAATTAATGGCATTCTTGTTCATTTTTAGTCTTTTGATGTGCGAAGCTTATGCGTTAGAACATTGAAAAATAAGGATTTGCAAAAATTAGCTCTTGCCACGTGTCAGTTCCAAGAATCAATGTCAATAAAAAAATATTTATTCGTTCCATAAAAGACATCGAAGACAATCACTGTGGTGGTCCTTACGAGAAGAATAGCCCCGTTTAATTTCGTCGAATAAGTGCAATGTCCGGGTTGCCTGAAAATCCGATAGTACAGTTTCGATCCATTGGTTTTTGTTTTTTTTTATATCACTGCTTTGCCCAATGGGTAGCCATCGAGACACTGGCCAACCGCACGTTTCTACTCAATTTGCAAACGGCGAAATAAGAAAATGATAAAAACCAGCGTTGGTGGAGGAGACCGAAGTGCGAGGTTCCACGTTTAATTCGCGAGTGATAGGGAAACGGATTGAAAGTGATTGATCGGCGGTTAATTCGATCGGGGAAATATACGCGGGCTTTTACAAACGGGCAACAGCGTTCCGCGCGATTTAAAATAGTTGCCCCGTTTTACGAAGCTCGGGAGGATCGATTTATGGACGTGGGTCCAGCGGAGCGGATTGCCGGAGCGTTTCACATGCCAATAAAGCGAAGCGCGAGGGCAGGAGAGGAGAGCCAGGATCACGAGCGAAGAAAGATATTCGACGACGGACTAATGGATGATGGACGATCCTCTAATGCCAGGGTTAGAGAGAATCCAGTGGACGGCCGGGGAAAGGGGAGGCGCACAGAACGCGAGGTACACACATCAATGTTGGGGATGTACAGTAGCCGGTGGGTAATGGTAGCTCATCTTCTTCTTGCGGTGCTCTCATTACCGGGGCAAACTCACCCGGTTGTATCCCCAGTAGTGTACGGCTAGGTATATTTTCCGGGCGAAACGAGGCCTCGTTATAACGATACTACGTACACTTCTTTTTACCCTTCTCGCCCTCTGTTCCATCTCTGGCTCTCTCCCGTCGTACATCGAGTTCCTGTTTGCGTCAACGCCGATACGATACGGTCGGGTGATAAAGGGGGAAGGCTCGTTTGTCGATATCATCGAACCTATCCCAACAGACGAAAAAAAATACTCCTTGGACCCAAAATATCCTTCCAACCGTGTCTCAGGTTTTCCATGAATTCAGTATTAACCCGGGTTGTCTTGAATCCTATAAAATGAGATTTCCCAGTGGATTGTTTCTCCTTTTACTTTCCCTCTCCCACATCTGAGGACGCCTCTTTTTTTTTTTTTGTCGAGGCTATCAAGTGGTGAAACGAGAAACTTTTCCTCTTTCCTGTTCTTTTGTTTCGTCGTTCCCTCGCGGCAGTCGGATCTTGCTTTTGTCGTCGGTGCATCAGGAGCGTTCCGACCAGAAATGCACCGGCTAATTGAGCCGGTTGGCTCGAACGAAAAAGCGCCGAAATAGCTTCGGGGAAAAAAAAGCCACCGCTGCACTGGGAATTCGCGTTTCTCCGCTTTCGGTGGTTTTGAGAGATCGACAGAGTTCAAGTGGCGAGTGTATCATTTGCGCTTGGGAAAGAGGTCAAACGCAACTTTGGAAAATGTCACTCGTCCGCGCATTCGTGAGTACGTGTATTCGCGGATACGCGGCCCGCCAATTAGTGGAATCTCGGACGAACGTGTCGGAGACTTATTTCCATACGGAATCCAACCGTACGCGTTACGGAAATATCCAATGCATTCGGCACACGTTGCCGTTCACCGTTATTGTCAATAATAGAAGCTTCGACCTCTTTACCTTTGACTATTCTCCTGGCGCTCGTTGGAGCCTTCAATCACATCGTTGGACAGAATAGATGACGGATCAGCTTACCGTCCGTTTCTATTTTACGTTGAAACGTGGCAAACATGATTTCTCGTTCGACCGCACGGTTGCTGATCCTCGATAAGGATCTCAAAGGAGACCAGTCACCCTCGTACCGTAAAATCTTCCAAAAGCTGGTCAATGGTGCGCTCATTGGAACCAAGCGATTAAAACTTGGATCGGACGATAATCGGTCGTCAGGACTCACCGAATAGTACTTGGAATCCCATCAAAAAAATAGAACTTGACCCTTGCGGATCGAAGAGCGAATGCACTCGATACGGATAGACTAGCGTTTTCGCTTTCAACATCCGTGACCCACCCGCGTTACCGCCCTCGATGTTCCCGGATCGAACTGTGGGAATAGGCAAATCGATCGGGATCTGTGCGCGCTGGTAGAAGTCGTAAAAGGCACGTTGCTTCGGTGTTGCATTTTCTCTCTTCTTTCTCGTTGGATCTGCGGTACTCGCGATGCTCCGTGAACTCTGTGCCCGTGAGCGAATTCTCCGTAACGCCGTGGGTCTTACAACGGCTACTCCGTCCCGGTCTAAGTAGCATTGTGTACCAGCCAGAACGAGCGTTATTCGAGAGCGAAAGAGAGCTAGAGAAAGAGAGAGAGAGAGAGAGAGAGTATACGTTGTCTTCGATTTCGCGTGGTCGTGCGGCAGAGGTTGGCGGGATGAGTGCACAAGGTAGATTTGCGCTCTGAGAGCGCGATGCTGTGCTCCACTCTCCGTTTTGCTCCCTCCGGCATGATCGTGCGAGCACACCGCAAGAGTTTGTGCTTTGGCCTATGGCTGTGGACGGAGTTCACACAAACGCGACCGAGACTGCGCTTCTCTCTCTCTCTCTCTCTCTCTTTCTCTTTCTCTTCCTCCGCAGATCCGAAGTAATCCTGCTCGTCGTACTTTCGCAACGCGGGTCCGATACGCGCGTCCCCGTGAAGCGCATCAGTTCAGCTCGTTCCCTGGCTGCTCTTTGCTCTCTGTACTCTCGCAGTCATCTACCGTACCTAAGCTCCCTCTTCGTCTCTGAGTCTCTCTTCCCGGCGGTCGATCGTTCTGGTATTGCCTTCATTGGCCAGGGGGGTGGAAGAAGCGGAGCAGCGAAGAACCCAAGAGAGAGACGGAGGGGGATGGAGAGAGGCAAAGAGAATTAGAGAGAGAGAGAGAGAGAGAGAGAGAGAGAGAGAGAGTCTCGAGGGTAAGGGAGATGGATGGAAAAGGACAAGAAGGTACGCGGGAGGCTGCACAGAGGATCTATCCTTGGCGTGCGTGTTCGTTCGTGACTCTCGGGTCCGGCCCGCGTGCTGGGCCGGGTCGCGAGAGAGTACCGAGAGCCCGGTAAAGCGAAGCAATAGAGTAGGACCATTGACTGACGTAAGGACCTAACAGCCAATACCAACCGGGGCTTTCACCACTCTCCGGGCAACCCTTCTGCCTTGTAACGCTCGGTGTACACACGAAAGTTTTGATGGTGTAGGGGGTTCTGCCATCGCGTAGCCACGTCCGTTTCGGTGTCTTCGGTGGCTCTCATGGGCGTCCAAGAGAAACCAACTTCTATCTGTATACGTACACGTACACTCGGAGCTACACGGAAAGAAAAGAAAAAAAAGAGAGAGAGAGAGAGAGCCTCCATGGTCACGTTTTCAACCCCCTCTCGCACTGCTTTCTTTCTCGTTGCCCGATCTCGCACAGCCGCACGATGGTAACTAACAAACGTGGAAGCGTACATAAACGAGCCCGAGTCTTGAAGAAAAAAAGGATAATGGACCCCGAGGTACGCCATTATTGCGAACACGGAAAAACCCTAGGCAAAAAAATAATTGAACAAAGATTCGCGAACGTGTGGCGGGTAGACAAAACAACACGACGAAACTCGTCTCTCGAGGTGGAAGAAAGAGATACTTGTTCGAACAAATAATATAGGGTTGCTTCTTCTTTACTTTCAGATTTGATTTTCTTTTTAAATTGAACAGCATAATGATCACGAGTTATCGATCACTCGCTAATTTTCACAAATGTTTTCCGTGTATTATTTTTGATTAATTATCGAATGAAACGAATTTTGGGTTATTTAGGCGACACAGGCGAGCATCAAATAGTTCAAACCTCTGTGCAACGCGGACTATCCCTTTTGGCTCTTCCAGGATCCGCCACTATCGCGTCAGAGTCGTAATGAAACATACAAATGTATAGATATATAATTACGCGTGTATAAATATATATGCGCATATATGAAACGAAGCTGGTCCAACGTAGCTGCTGGTGCGCGCCTTACCCGTAATTATTCAGCAAGGAGGACCCGCGGGTCAAGTCAGGTTATCTTCGCACTAGGATGCCAGGTTATCTACCTTATACCCTATACTCTAGATCCTCGTCCCTTTTTGGCTCCCCCGATTCCCGTTTGCTCGAGAGCAGCAGCCTCGTTGCATCACTGCTATACTTACCTAGCTTGTATCCGTATGGTACCTTCCGTGACGAATTATCGATTGGTAAGTCAAGAGAATGGAGCGTGACGCATTAGCGATTAAAATTCTGAATGTTATTCATGAACGTTTGGTGGTAGCGATGAGCCAGACGTTCGCTTTTTCGATAACAAAACTGGACGGGAAGTGATCGCGTTGAAAGATCCGTCATTGGCGAGCTACCGAATGGGAAATATTCAAACGCTTCCAACGTATCGGCTTTGCCGAAACGAAGTCCAATTGAAATATGAAGAGACTGGTGAAAGCTAGATTGGTTGCAGGGTATATTGTAATTTGAATTTATTGGTATTTGTTCGGTGGAAGTAAATATAATCGAAACGTTGATCGACGAATGATGGAATTTGACTCGGAAGATCCTGTAGGTGTGATATACAAGGAGACTATACCGATTTCGGTAGAAGCAGGAACTTTGTCAGCCTTAAGGTCGTAGACCAATACAGTCGACTGAGGAAAATTGCTCGAGCTTACGTCCTTTTGCTTGCTGACGTTCGGCACTATACTTCAACACAGCAAGCAGTCTACCTGTATTCCTTGCATCGCGGAGCGAGGTGAGGGGTCGAAGAGCTCTGTGAGAGGCGAGGAGAAGATACACTACATCTCTTCGCATAGAGCAACGTTTATACGTGCCCCCTATACGCCCGTCTTTCGACCCGAACCCCTTTCCCTTCGCTTCGTAACCCTATCTCTTCAACCCCCACCACCCCCTAGCCCTTTTTCCTTTCTCCCTCTCTCTCTCTCTCTCTCTCTCTCTCTCTCTCTTTAGCTATCCTCTCGCGTCACGAACTCATCCTCCTTAACGTCCTATCCTTTCCTCCCTCAGCGACCACCCCACTCCACCCCCGTTCCTCGTTTACCCGTTCATTCGCTCGACTCACGTAGCCCGATATCGCTAGCCGGGCACCACGATTTCGCGCCAACTGCCAGAGATGCGAGGGAGCAAGGAAATAGAGAGAGAGAGAGAGAGAGAAAGAGGGGAGATGAGGATTCGAGAGGGCAATGCGGGGGTTACGGGTTTACTAAAGAAGAAAAGGGGGACCAGAGATAAAGAGACACGCGAGAGTTATCCACATGTAGAGGGATGAAGCGTGAAAGTGAGAGAGAGAGAGGGAGAGAGGGAGAAAGAGGAAGAAAGAGTGAAAGAGAAAAACGGAGTCCAAGGAAAGAAGAGGAAAAGGAACGGAGGACGAGATGAGAAAAGAGAATGTCGAGGAGATCGAGATGATGCTGCGGAAGAATAGGGATGGTAGGAGAAGCTTACGCTCTCTGGCTTCGGGGTTGAGTGGCGAAGAGGTATATTCCGGAAAAATACTATATCGCGTGCCTTTTCTTTCGGCGAGGGCTCCTCTCAGTCTCTGTGTATTCGTCCGTGTCAATGGGTGGATTTTGCGGGATCCCACGAATACAGTGCCACAGGTGCACTCCTCTATATCATCGTGACGCAACGCGCTACCACACTCCGCACACCTTTATATCCTTCGAATTCCCGTATTTTTTTTACTTCTCTCTCTCCCTCTCTCTTTTTTTTTCCTTTTCTTCAACGCCGTTTGTCGGGAAACCCACTTACAGCGAAGTTTATCGCGGAAAACTGGGTAGAGTTATTTCGAGACGCTGTATGCACTCTTACCTGCGCCGGCTTCTCATCGCGGCTTCATCTATATCTTCCTTCGCTACGGAGAATAATAACGGTGCTATTAAAACTACCCGAATGATCTTTCCTGACTCTCCGGAAGTCTATGATTTTGGCAAGAATTTTCGTACGCTTTGCGATCCTATTTGTTTTATTTTTCTACCAGACTCGAGTACTGCTGTCAGAGTTGATGGAGTTTTCCGTTTGGACAAACCGCGAAACTTCGAATTCCGACGTATTCAGATCAGAAAATTCGGAAAAACTTGATCTCCCGGTTTCGTAAGATCAGATTTTTAACAGGAAGAATCTTCAGGGAATACGCGTCGTAATTTCTACGGTCATAGACGCAGAGAGTTCACGAATAGAAGATTTTCTCGGACAGATGCGACAATTGCGAGGACCATAGCTTCTCTCGCTCGTCTCTTGGACGTGGACAATTTGGTCGTTCCAGTCGCTGCGGTTGGTCCTTCTCTTTGACTTCCTACGTCCCTCGGTGGGTCGTGCTTCGATGTTCCTCCGGAACAACCGAACCGAAAACACACGTACGAACGTACACGCGACACACATGCATGTATATAATATATATGTGCATTGTTGGGAGGGTTTATGGGGTCTACAAGGAATCGTGCTAGGATGCAAGACCATCAGAATACACATCGGGCATCGTAACGCGCCAACGTTGCACACGCTACGCGTAGAACTCGTACGAACGTAAACATGTGTGTACATAGTTGTTATATGTGTTTGAGAAGAGAGAGAACGAAGACAGGGAGAGAGTGCGGCACGTAGAGTCTCTATGCAGACTCCCAGCTGCGCCATGTGCGTCGTTTGCTGCAAACGTGACACCAAACACGTCAGAACGAACGACGAAGAGGACGAAGAGCCAAAAGCATATCTCGATTACCTACGAGTTTCTCTCTCTCCCTCCTCTCTCTCTCTCTTTATCTCTTTACAGCCACGTAGAGATACCCCAAAATCGGTATTTGGTACCCAACGTTCAGATTTGATGCAACTGAACGTGTATTATCTGCTCCGAGGATTTGTAGCTTTGTACCGTTTCCTCAGTCGTTCTTGGATTATCTCAATGAAAAACGATTGCTCATTCAACAATTCGGAGACTTTGGTACACATACCTACTTTGAGGAAACAGGGCTAATACCGTTCGCATAATTTTCGGTCGAATTTTCGAGCGTTTTTTCAACAACGAAAAATTCTTCCTTTTGGATTTGGGATTCCCTTTTTCTTCATTTAACGGAAACTACTTCGCTGATTAGATGTTTGAATAAAATCATATCGTTTGCATACAGCATAGGCCTTTTGGACGTCTTTCGTTAAGAAGATTCTTTGCTCAATTTAGCCAATTATTTTTATCAGTCTTCTACGTTTTATTTTCACTTGCTTGTCATTCAGTAATCCTTACAAATATGAAACGTTTCAGGACGAAGTTTGCTCTTCACTCGCGACACGTATTCGTCTTATCAAAAATTGCCTTTCGCTGGATTACCATTCGACGTGATTTTCTTCGGCTAAGGTGAATTCCCACGAAACTATAGACAAACTGACACCCCTCTCGCGATTCCAAACCTTGGACACCCACAAGGGTAGCTCGAGTCGTTTGTACTCTCGTTATTTGCACACGTGTGTACCTCCTCCATTTTCTCAATTGGCGAACGGAGAAGACGAAGCTTTATATCGGCACGGACGTACAGAGTTTCGCGAGATGTCACACACACAGACGGAACAAGGGTTAAGGGGGATCGAGAGCGAGGGAATGCACGGAATCACTATATACTTGGTCTGATTTCACGCTCGAGCTGTTTAGCGATGGACGCGGATACGAGACACCTTGGGGGCTCTGTGTTTTACATGTGTATATATATATATATATATAGGTAACAAAAGAATATGATAGGGGAACACCCCGAGCGACTGTTTCATTCGTAAAACGCACACAACATGACAGTCGGATGAAAATTTAACTGACAGATTTATTGAGCTAAAGGATCATTATCACAAAGAATACGTTTTTAATGGATTTTAGAATATCGGTCATTTTGTGGCGATTGGCAAATTTGAATTTGTTTGTTTGGGTTTGTTTGGTCATTTTGTGGCGATTGGAAAATTTGAATTTGTTTGTTTGGGTTTGGGTTTGTTTGGTCATTTTGTGGCGATTGGCAAATTTGAATTTGTTTGTTTGGGTTTGGGTTTGCTTGGTCATTTTGTGGCGATTGGCAAATTTGAATTTTTCAAAAATTCGTCACGCGAGAGACTTCTCGAAGGTGCCGAGTTTTTTAAAACGAGGCATTACGAATTGACACATTTTGTTCGCGGGACACAGAAATATTAGGCGAGTTTGTGGTTTTTTCCCTGATTATATTTCGTACGTATTTTAGATGCGAATGAAAGTTATATCGATACAACGAACGACACGCTCGTGTTGATCCGAGAAATCTCGAAACGATAAAAATCGTGTCGACGGTGCGTCGATTGCAAAAGGAAATATAGGAAAACTTTGTTGGCGTTCAATGGATCCCGGTATATATGCAAAACACACGGTGATTTCTCATGAACGATAGATAATTATAATATCCTTAATACACGTATATATCATAGGAATATACGCGTACGTACGAGGGGATATAATAATTGTCTGTCGTTCACGCGAAATTGACGCATCTGCAGCGCGTGTGCGATGAATTCTAGTTCCTATCCCGATACACGTATAAACAGGCCGCTGTCGATTGCCTTTAATATCCGGCTGCGATCAACAGTTTGCTACTCGGAGAGTGCCAACGTCGCATTTTCCGTGCAATCTCCTGAATAATTTACCCGCAGTTTTACACACGCGACAGTTGTCGCAATACCGTTTCTTTTTATTTCCACAAAATTAGTTTATGATTAAATATTTCATCGATTTATCGAGATTATTATTTATGGATTATTCTAATACGAAGATTTAAACAATTCATCGTATCTTGAGGTAACTCAAATTCCAAAATTTCTGTCATTCTATATTCGATCGTTCGAAGATTTCACCTTCACTCGAATAATACTAACTTTGTCGCAACAAATCGAGAAGCAATTCGATGAAAAATTCAGATATAATAACACAACAAGTTCACTCATGAAATACCCAAATCTCGTCTAATATTTCTCAAAATTAATTGAATTCTCAACGTCCTCAAAATTTCTTTGAAAATCTCTTTTTATTTGTTGCTTTTTGTTTGTCGTATTATTTTTAGTTAACTCGTGGAATATTTGGAAAAGGTACGCTTCAGCCGTTACGCGGACGAAGGTGAATTCAGGTACGCAGTCTATTCACTGTCGCAGCCCATGGTTCGTCTTCGGCCTCGTCTTTCCTCCGTGTACCTCTGTTCGCACCCATTTATACGCGTGCACGAATGAGAGATTCTTGGTAGGTGTTCACTCATGCACACGCGTACATTAATGAGGGAATCTTAGGAGGGAGGGAGTTGTTAGTGCTAACTCATCATTACGAGAATAAGCCGCCTATGTATTTAGCAAACCGGGAAAGACGAACACAGCGCGTTTGTACCAACGTACAAATATATATATATATAAATAAATATATCTCGACGCATATATGTGTTCGGAAGTTGTGAGGAATTTCAATGTTAACGTTGACAATGACTATTCAGTGTGGATCGAGGGTATCTCCGGGAAGACGAGGAGCTAAGAGATTTGTCGGGTCCCCAACCTCCCAATCTTCGCTGTTTGATGTCTTTCGTGTTATCCTCTGCAGAATCAAAGTAAATGAACTGCTATTGTCGCTCCGCTACGTAACATTACCATACAAGTGTATATAACAGACTCCGGATCTTCGACATTTTGGTAAACATGTTTTGGGCATGACGGATCTGCGGGTGTAGAAATTTGAATCGGAAGAAAGAACCACTCCCGATCTGTTTTCTCTGGATAATATTCTGATCGGGAAAATGCCGAGGAATATTGTTAGGGATCGATTTGTCGTTCAAAAAATTAATATGATAATAAAAATGGGCCGAGAGAACACGATAAATTTGATCATATTGTTAAATCAAATGATTCGTATTTTTGATCAAACGAAAAGTATTATTGATCAGGTCAGGATTTAATATTCAGAAATCGTCGATATTCATCCCGGTAAATAATTTCGTACTATTTCTCTCCTGTACAGATGATCATGGTACTTTTTCACCCCTATCTCTTTCCTCCTGTCAATAATTCGATTTTACCATTTTTGATAATGATTCGAGATCCGCGTTGTTAAAATAATTCGTAATAAAATTAGCGATCATGTTCGCGCTGTCTCGGAATTATTTCTTTCTGTTTTTAAATATTTTAGCGTTTTTGTATTTTTAATTAACCGTCGAAAAAAGTAAGAGTCAAGATCTATTATCACGAAACTCACGCCCAAGACCAATCCAAGTAACAGTGCGAAAAATTGGGCTGAAAAATAGGTCATCTTGGTTTGATATAACGCGAATTGTTCGAATAACGGGTAACGTATTTCCTTGTCTTCACCGAAATGGATATCTTGCCGATTGGTACCTGAAACAAGGATACTCATGGCTGCGTATCACAAGGACGCGCACGATGACGCGGACGACCTTATTAAGGTTCATTGCTAAGTACCTTGTTCCTTCCTTGTACCTTCACCGCCCATAACTTCTCGGAGCTCCCACGGATTGTCCTCGATTGGTGAAGGCAGTTGGGAACGTGTCAGGATGATTGCTTGATGGGATGACAATCCGCAGCAACAGTGCGGTGCAACTTGAGAGTTACCAGATAATAGAATGGGAGGGAAAGAGAGAGAGAGAGAGAGAGAAAGTGACGAGGACCGCAGGGAGAGGGGCAGTTTTATCCACCCCTTATTCTCGTGCTCTACCAGTGACGACATTGCGGTAAGATGACAGAGAGGCGTCGTTAGCGAGCTTAGCGTCCAAGTTTGTTGTTTCCCCATCCGACACCTCCGCTTCTCTCTACTCCCACGCTTCATTGCGACACGAGACTACGAAATCCGAGAACGCCCGAAGATTATTACGAGAGTGACGTCTCTCAAGATAATCATCATTGCGTCGATAAAATTAACGCGTCGATAACCCTTTGATATCGATCTCCATCTACATTTGCGATTCTATTTTATTTCAACCATTTCAAAACTACCTTTCGAATGTTCATTGATTCCCTTTCTTTTTTTTTTTTTTTTTTCTAGATTCTTTGTCATGAACAATTTAGTTTGCGGTTCAATGGATGAACGATACGCCGAGCGTATTGTTCCAATGATTCAACGGGGAACACAAAGCCACGAGAGAAATTCGGGCTATACAGAAAATGTAAGCCAGAGAATACGTACTGTCATTCGATACACGTGTGCACGTCATATTTGTACGTGTTAGCGAATATATACTAATCGCGATGCTACAGTACCCGGACAGTGATGTATAGAAGCTGCGGGGGTTTTAGCAACGGCAGTCAGGTTGAATTCGGTGGTTTCGGATTTCGCAGAATCTCCCGGACTGCTACGAGTACCACTAGCCGGTGAATGAGGCTTTCTTCCTGTGTCGGGACCAGGAAACTTGAACGCCTGTACACACGAACAGGAATGTACGTATATCCAGATTGAAACTCACCCCTAGCTCCAGCTTCCGCTGGAGCAGCCTTATATTTCGCGGGTATACAACGGTGTGGGATGTATAGGTGTATCCGTAAGTATACATGTGTGATACAGAGACAAGTTTGGTTCGTATACTCGAACGATGAAAACACAATCGCCTCGATGAATAGCCGCGTAACAATAATCGTCGGGAAGCACTGAAGGACCAAGGGAGCGAGAGGGACCGAATGTAAGGGATGGGGAGGGGAGGGGGGGTTAGGAAGGAAGAAAGGATCCCGCTAATTAATATCCGAGAACCAAGACGTTCCACGAAATCTCGAATACATCGCGATTCGTTGTTCATTCGCAAGATATACGTAAAGCCGAGCCAAGGAGGAAGCTTTTTGCAAACGTTCAAATTAGGGTACATCAATCTGAATTCCATGATCATAGGCAAGTGTCAAACGTGAAAATCGCTTTAAATTAACCTTTTTTTTGACCCCGTTCGCATTTTTTCTCAACTCGAAGAGGGCCCTTTATTTCTTCAGCCGGGAGACGCACGCGGCCAACGAATAAAATACGGATGGAGGGCAAGGGGAAGGGAGGAGGGAGAGAAAAGATCATCGAGATCGTGCGTGAGACGATGGAACGTGGAGGAAGCGAGAAAAGAGTAAAAGGAAACGATGGAAGGGAAAGGGATAACTCGGTGAGTGAGAAAGAACGAGGGTGAGAGTTAGAATGGTTAAGGGAGGGTGCGAGCGAGGCCGGGTTAAGAAATAAATCAGGGCAACAGTTTGGCATTAATTGAGCCGCATTGTACGAAGGTCTAGCGGTGAAATACACCGCGCATCGATTTACGATAGATAAAACGTACTTTATGGGGATGTTCAAGAAGAAGAGGGGCGCACCACCCGAGCCGAGTCCAACCCAGCAGCAACGGCGGCACAAGTTGTTTACAACTCCAGAGAGCCGGCCTCGCAACTCTTCTCCTCTTTCCCCTTGCGTCTTCGTCTCTTTCGCTTTCTCTTCGTTCTTACTCTTCTCACTTTTGAGAAAATGATCGCGAAAGGAGAGCTGCCTACTGGGAAGGAAAAAGAAACGAAAGAGAAAGATAAAAAGAAAAAACGGCAGGTGAGATCTCGAGAGTGAATGCTAAATGTATATATATATATATATACAAGTCTTTCGTTGCAAAAGTTTATTGTACCATAACTATACACGGAGTATTCCATGTCAGGTTAGCCACCCATGATACAACAATAATCTCAAGTCCGGAACAAACTACCAGTGAAATAAAGTTGTCATGTTTACATTTCATTGCGCTTGCGTGAACCCGTCGTTTTTTAAAAAAAGAACGTACAAACTTGCCTCGTTTCACGAAATTTGCTCTACTATTTATAATCATAACAGTGACTCTCGTATAGGTTCGTAGATGTGTCACAAACGGGGATGAATCCGACGAATTTTTCGATCGAAGTGATTCATTGGGTTAAGTTTTAAATAAGTGGACTGTCAATTTTGAAAATAATGGAATATTTGTTGGAAATAATGAGTAAGCATTGGAAAAGTATATGGAAAAATATATATCGAGATATTTGATAATCATTGATAATAATAATTTTATTCGAACGCCTTAATTAAATTGAAAAAACATTTTTTATTGGAAAGCTCGAACAGACGTAGAGTTATTGATGAATTCTGAATCAAGTACTCGCTAATATCGGTGGGTTTGAGTTTGCTTATTGTTGAATGTCGAGAATTATTACTTCTAACGTAATTAATTATTGAATTAGATCATTGAAAAGATAAACACGTGTAACAGGATGTAGAATCGAAAATCCTTGACTCTTCCGTTTTGAAGCTTTCGCCAGACGGTCCATCCATGACACCTAAACGGGGTTAGCTGCTGCAAGGACGCTTCGCAAAGTCAAGCGTCTTCGAAATAACAGTTCGTCATATTTACGTATCGCAATGGCCAATACACATTCGTACGAAACATCAATTGGATCTTCTATTACCGTTCTCGTGAAAAAAAAAAAAAGATAAAAATAAGAAAGAGGAAGGGAGGCATCACGGTAGTCCGGCTGTCTCGGTGGAGCTATATTTTGCAGCGATGTCTATATACGCGAAAGTTACAACTGCTCGGTGAGATTACAGGCATCGTGAAATCGATATTTCAACCTTTTGTATTCTTCGGAATATATTGCAATGAGAAAATGGCCAGTGTACGAGGTGTCAGGGCTTGGGGTACTATAGAGCAAAAGAGACACTCGGTCTCTTGGCTTAAATGCATTTTTCACACGCGCGAACCCTTTCGTTTATTCATGGCTCCATTTAACGTTGAAGGATCGATGGATAATCCGACACGGAATGCCTCATATGCGTGCTTTCGTATATATTTTTGACCGCGTGCGTTGGATGTCTGAACACGTTTTGCACGTAACGCGTTTTATACACGCCGACCGTTTATGTACAGACACACACGCCGCTTATGCGTATGCATACATGTATACCTAATGATCCGTACCAGCCCACCCTAGACTCATATATCAAACAGCTAATTAATGCCGCTGGTAATTACTGCCTATCATAATGCGCTCTTGCAAAGAGTGCTCACGCGCATTCCGTACCAATTGGTCTCTCTCTCTCTCTCTCTCTCTCCATCTTTCTTTCTTTCTTACTCTCCCTCTCCTTCTCTTTTTTCTCCCTCGCTTTCTCTCCCTCTCCAGATACATATTTGAAGAACGTCAATTTTGGAGATAATAAACTTCCAAGATTACCTCGACAAATTGCCTCCATAATTAACAATATACAACTCTCATCATTCTCAGTTTTCTTTCGAGTCAACGTATTATTAAATAAACATTTTTTTTTTTTTGTATAAATGCCCTCGTGTGAAACGAGATTGTTAAAACCAGAAAGTTGATAGAAAATTGATGGAGCCCGTTTGTAAAAATGCCAGAATTGATCAAAGTTATCCAACGGATCCAACGGATTTGTGCATTTTTTCATATATTTACTTATGTGTACATATATGATTATTTTATAAGCAACGCTGTTTTTTAAAAACATTAACTTTACCTTTCAAAATTCGAATATTTTCTCGACGTCGATATTTTATTGCTTCACATCGGGTTTTTAGTTTACTCAATAGTAAATCGTTTTATTTATCGGATAGCTCGATTTCTCCCATTTTCGCTTGGATGTTATTATTTATTTTCTTGATATCGACGTTCGTTGGAGTTTTTGAGTATTCGGGGATCTTCGCGTTTCGTGGCTCCGCGTCTTTTTCTCTTTTCGTTCACATATACTCAAGGTGGTATATGTTGGGTTTGTACACGTTCTCTGATGCACATCTGCTCACCGGTTATCCCGCGGGAAAGTTTTATGCCCAGAGTCCGCACTACCGGTCCGCTTCCTACCGAGATCCGCGTATTCAGAAAGACTCGGAATCTTAAAAAAAAAAAAAGTTTATTTTTATTTTTCACCCGCATACCTAAAGTACCACGGGCAAACCACTTGCCGATCTCTCGCAGCATCCTATTTTCTTTTACCTCTTATTTCTTTCTCCTCCTCTTGTCCCGTTTCTCCACATTTTATCTCTTTCTCTTTCTCTCGTTTTCGCGAGTGCTCTTTCTCCCTCTTTTCCTCTCCACCCCTCTTTTCCCCCCCCCCCCCCCCCCCCCCCCCCGAGAGCCTTTTCACCGGATAATATTCGCTTCCTCTTTCCCCCTCTCGGCGCTCTCTTCTTTTTTTCTACCTTCGTACTGGAATGCTCCTTCCGTACGTATGCGTTGGAGGTGCCTCATAAAAAGGTTCAACTTATGAGTTTGGTCCACCGTTGTTACGCTCTTAACCCCATCTCCCGCACGAGACTGGGTTATGTACTTAAATATCTAATAACAGCGTCGTTATAAGCTTTTGCACACAACGCGCACGTTCGTAACCATGCAATTTGTGCGATCCGTTTGTAATTTTCGGGCTCGCGTTGAAGCGACCCGAAATCGGAGTTTTATTATACAAAACTCCGAAATCGTCAGCTTGAATTTTTTTGCAATTAGTATTTTTGATTTCTCTCAGTTTGTTGGGTGACTTATTGAAGATGATGGATTTTGCTTCCTCGTGTTTTTTTTCTGACCTTTCGATGAACCCAAGCGTCCAGTACTCCGAGCTCTTCTAACCCTAACAAGAAGACGGCTCGATACTCAGCGGTATATCGAACAGTCGTTTTTATTTACGCGCTCGTCTGGTTCCCCCACAAGCCGAACTGCAATGCCCGGCGTCACGCTTTCCGATGCTTGTTCGTGTGATGCATAATGAGATGTTTCGAACATTTTTTTCTTCTTTTCCTCGTTCTACCGATAAACGTATTACGCTCGAACATTTGCAAAGTGCTGTTATGCCCGCACGTTCGAGCCACCAAGTAGATATCAATTGTTCGTGCGGTACAAGGGCTCGGTGCGTTTGGTACATTGATCGTACGAATGCGGCGAGTTACGACCGCCAGGATATTTTACCGTCTGCGCGGGAGTACGTTTCCACAAATGTATTTTACAGGCTTGTTTCTCTGTACTCCCTCGACCACGCAACTATTGCTTCTAGTATTAACGTACAGGGTGGTCCGGAAAATCACCTCCCGCAAACAGAACCAGCCCACGATTTTTTTTTATTTTAAAATCATTTTCTTTTTTTTTTTTTTCAAGTCTGCGTTTCAAATATTTGTACATATTTTTCTACGCACGTACCTCTCAAAAGGCTTTAAAAGTGACTGGAATTTATGTTAGTTTAAGTTTCTAAATGATTTAATAAAGATTGTTTGATTCTTTAATTATTGAGAATTAAAAGCATTACGTTTAACGAGTTATTAAATAAAAATGAAAGAACACACAATATTTCAGTGACCAAGAATGAAGAATTATTATTTTTTTAAAATGTATGATTATTAATAAATGAATAATCATTCATTAATAACAATTATCCAATGTGTACATACCTATTAAATCATTCAATACCCCGCAGGTTTCCAACAATTATTTTACCTACCGGAAAATTGGCTAACAGTTGTTTGTTTAAAATTCGCAATTTTAAGGAATTATCAATCACAAAGAATAAACGACTACTAATTTTCAATGATTTCAAAAATTACAATTTTTTTGTCAATTTAAGCAACTGGCGTTTAGTTCTGGATCTTGTATAATCTGATTTCAGATGTTTGATCCTCTCTAACTTTTTGTTTCGTTTTCAATAAAACGCCTTGGGTATCTCAGGGTGTTCCGTAACAATCCAAAAGTTAAGAAATGCTTTTTTTTTTTAAACGAGAAGACTTGGGTCACCCTCTATATATGTATATATATACTAATGTGTGCAAGTGTATGCGAATTCGACGATATATACCATATCCATATCGCTAAGCCCAACGCAGTAACGTGTCGCGTTCGTGTATATATATATATATGTACTTGGAGCAAAGTGGACCTAAGGGCACATATCCATGGCTCTAACGCATTACCCCCCCTCCCATCAGCCCTCAGCAACCCTCGTCCTTCTGGTTTAGTCCGTTTAGTACTCTCATACTCCACGGGTTCTTCACCAAACGCACATACGTATTCACTAGGCTGGCGAGCGTGACTGAAACAATGTTTGTGCGGCTTTGCGTGTGTGGTATGATTACATGATTGCCGTTACTGCTACGTACACACATGCATACGTGGATACATACGGATAAAACTTGGGTACGGTTGCCGATCGCATTACCGGATCCATGCGAGTTCGGAACGCGCTCTGACCACGATTATCAAACTACTCGTGCATTTGGTAACCCACTTACGTACACTGAACTGGAGAAACCGTGCTGAATCGTACTTGAAAAGGATCTTTGATGGTTTTCGTAATGATAAATTAATAAATAAACAATCAGTTTGAACTGTCACGCGAAACGATCGTTTGGTACCATTGATCGGCGCTACGCAATACTATTAGACGATTAATGATCAAAAGTTGATTAGGGAATTGTTGAATTTTTTTTATTTTTTAAATATTTTTAATACGTATTATTATTTCGAGAAAAATCGACCGTTTTTTCCTGGAGGCATTATCCTTGCCGCCGCCAAAATCGGCTGGAAATCCGGATTCTCGAAAATCCTGAAATTCGTTTAATTGTTTTAATCGGATGATGAAAATAAGTTGAAAATGTTAATGACACGGAGGGAAAAGGGTTGATACCATATACGTGTTTGAACCGTTGGATTATCGATCGAGAACTTGGTCTCGAGCGAATTCTGTTTTGCAGGCGTAAAAAATAAATATCAGGACAAGGATGTCGAAGGACAGATTTGCAGGAATGCAAATGAGTGGAAGGGATGACTGAGGAGAGTTTCATCATTAAATCGTGGGTAATGTAAGTTTTTCAATGACCAGGTCTATTTCAGTTTCGTTTTTTTTTGGCGTTCTTTCATCAGGATAAAGCAAGAATAAATTTCATGGTGAAAAAAAAGATCGTCCGAAAAGTGGAGCAAATTATTCAGTCGGAGGGTCGTAAAAGGGGTGATACCCCGATATCCTTTAAGCCGGGAAAGCTTTGGTCAGAGAATAGGATAATTCATTCGAGCTTTGGAGATAAGAGAATACGTGGGAAGAATTTTTAAATTTTCTATGGAACTGTGAAAGAACATCTCACACCGAATCTCGCATTAATATATATTTCCTGGTGTACAGTTGAGGGATATAAATTAGTACACGAAATCATGAATCGTGATAGCGTGGCTACGGTGGTATTTTATCAGTGATTTATATCGAACGGATCTGGTCTAGACGCCGGTATAATAATTTATATTCGATGAGCTATGGCGACAACGAGATCGCGGTAATTTTCATCATTTTTTTAAACGCCGGAGTCATTTCCCAAACGTTCCTCGATTCAACGCGTGTCCTTTTCGCGTTTGGGTACCAATGACAAGAGGAATCGATCGGCGAAGGAACGACCATCCGAAAGAACGCCTCAGAAGTGGGCACGCGCGTTTAGTACTCGCAGTATACACGCACGCGAGTAATCTACGGGAGGAATACGAAAATAAAGAGAACGTCCACTGTAGACTGAATACATTTATATATCTCGGAGCTTAGGAGTGCCTGACTTCTGTACATCAAAAGACAAGTATGCCTGTACATCAGGAGGAATCGCTCGTGGCAATTGAATACCTTCCTTCGTGCTCATCCCTCTCACTGACATAAATCATATTTCTTTGATTTACTCTTCGCAGACTGAAAATCTTTTCAGCTACTCGGGCCTGTACACACCGCGAGAATTCCCAACAAAAAGCGAAACAGCGCTCGCCACTTTAACATTCTTCTTTATTTTCTCTTTTTCTTTTTGTTCTGTTTTGTTGCGTTTTTTTTTCTTCTTTTCTTTTTTTTCGTTCGAAACCTTTACGAGACGCAAGAAATTATTTGAATGATTCTTTCTTGGTTTCTTTTTTTTTTATTTTTTATCTTTCGTGTTCGGTCGTACCGAATACCCGGTTGTTTCGAATTTGAATGATTGATGGTCGAAAGACTCGACATCTCGAACAACCCATACGAGTCAGGTTGTTTTTCAGAGATCATACAGAAGTCGCTACCCCGATTAATGGCCAGTGTGGGTGAGTAATTATCCGTCTTCTCCGATGCGGTTATTTATTTGTAATTTTCAACGAATAAGCATCGCTGCTGGATATACGCGCGTACAGGGCGAAATCTACCTCGAGTTTACCGACTGTCTAATAAGCCTACGCAAACCTGATAGCCGAGTATGCCCCTCACGATCCTCCAATGTGGTACACGTTCTACCGACAGTAATTGAACGCGGTTCGCCGCGGAGTCATATTTTTCGGCGAGTACGAAGAAACTCTTCGTTGATTCCGTATTAATAAGAGAGCTGAAAAGCTCCCATCCACCGGACGTATACGCGTCCACATAAATAACGCAGGTTCGCGAAAGTTTACTTTTTGATAATTGTTTGCTTTGAATGTATCCGGACTAGGTAATAATGGGGCACTGAATTTGGATACAGTGTACTTTTTTTTTTATCACGTGAGGTCCTTTGAAAAAGGATTGGTGAGAAGATTGATAAGAGAATAAATAAAATGTATTTTATTTATTAGTAATAATAAATAAAATACATTTTCTACAAATACAACCAACCAATCTAAAATACAACCCAAACAAACCCAAACAAAGCCAAACAAACAAACAAACCCACACAAACCCAAACCCAAAAAAACCCAAATAAAATGTATTTTATTTATTAGTAATAATAAATAAAATACATTTTCTTTATTCTCTCATCAATCTTCTTATCAATCTATATTGATAAGAAGATAAGAAGATTCATAATGATACTTACATCGTAGGTATGTCTAAAAAAAAAAAATTGTCCGTTAATTACCGTCTCGAAATTTACTAAAAACCGTTATTCAATTTCAAACGATTAAACTCGCCAAGCGAAGATAGGCACGTACATGCGGAATGCGGGGAATCGCGTGTGCAAGGTGGGGTCAATAGCGATTTATATTTTTATCAAAATAATTACCATAAAGTTGTTGAAAGGTGGTGCGCGTTTTTTCCTTTTTCTTTTTTTTTTTTTTTTCAAGAATCGTAAAATTAACGACGGCCGTCGAAACCGGATAAATACACAAGCTTGGTAAAATAAGTATCGTATGGATGGATATATTGAATAAATATGAATGAATTGGCTAATAATTAAATACGTTTGTACATCAGTTCCATCACGATGTTATTACGCCGGGAGAGAGGTATACTCGTAAATAAACGTGCGAGGCATGTTATATGGATAAATAAATACATTACAAATGTGCGCGAGAGTGTTAAGTGTCACGTGTATATTTTATCGGTGTCGCATAAATTTCCACCTTCTCAGGATCAGCTCTCGTAACAGCAGCCACCGAGAGGGTCCCGACACTGTGCGCTCAATTCACATCCCCTCCCCCCCCCCCCCGCCCCTCTTCGCTATCTCTCTCTTTCTCTCCTTCCCTTGATCTCGGTTTCTTTTTTCCCTCCCATTACCCCTCTCGAGGGCTCTTTTTCGCGCTCGTGCGTTGCCCATTATACATATGCGCATAACTCTTGCACTCACTCGTTTTATCGCCCCCCCCCCCCCC
>JAPYZI010002216.1:0-31967 GCA_030523105.1 Ophioninae sp. A BG-2022a | reverse complement strand
CACAAAAAACAAAGAAAAAAAAAAGAAAAAAAAAAAAAAAAAGAAATAAAGCAGAGGCGAACGAAAATGCCTAACTGGCCCTTCGCCCTTTTTGGGCCTCACCGCTCCGCCCACAGGACGACCAATGCCCCCCTCTATGTACATCACTGTCAGTCCAGTCTCAGAACGGAAAAGAATGGTCCATATCCACACTTCTCGTATACCCACTACTGGAAGAGAAACCAAAAATTTTCAATTTTTCGATCACTGTTACGAATTTTAATAGAAATTTAAAAAAATTGCGAATTTTTACTAATTTATTTTAAAAGGAGACAAAGAACAAATATTTATTTTTTCGTATTTTTTCAAATTTTAATTTGTTGTCAGATGACCTCGAACATACGTTTGTTTCCTATTTTTTTTAAATATATTTTTTGGAATTTTGTAAAATATATTACGCCCACGTCACTCGAAAAAAAAAAATTCAAGAGTTTTTTTTTGCTGATTTTGCGTGGGGACTACGAAAATTAAATTTTGGATTTTTTAAGGACATTTTTCGGTATTTGGAAACGAGGAGAATTTTTGAAAATAATGATTTTTGAGGTGCAGAAAATATTCAAGGTTGAAAATCTCAAAAAGATTTGAGGAAGACATTTTTTTTTTATTATCCAAAAATATTCGATGTTTCTTTAAAGACGAAAATTTATTAACAAAACATTTCTATTTTCGTTGTTTTTTTGACATACGTATTTTTTGCAACGAAAATCTTTGAATTATCGAAAACTTTCGATTATTCCGGAACCAGAAGAATTAACGAAAAAGATATTTTAAATAATTGCGATTAATCCCCCAAAAAAACAGTTAAAAAATATTACTCGAGTAAATCAGTGTAATATATATATTTTTTTTAAATAGGTAAAAACCCCAAAATTTTGAATTTAGATGATAACAAATAAAAATGTAAAAAATACAAAACACGATCATTTGGTTTTTTTCCTCCTTTAAAAAAAGATAGTAAAAATTCGATATTTTTTATTTTTTATTGAAATTCGTAAGAGTGATCGAAAAATCGATAATTTTTCGTTTCTCTTCCAGTTGATGCATGTATAACCCAAAGATTTTGGATAAGCCTGAAACCCATCGGACATCTTTCAAAACGCTTCAAACTTTGTGCAGTCGAAAAGCACATTATGTTCTCCAGTATGAAGGCAAGGCCATAAAGAAGCTCATGGGATGGGGTCACTCCGGGGAGTGCAAGAATATCCGCAATGAAAAGCCCCCATATATATATATATATATATATATAGTGAAAAGTCGATTCTTAGGTCCAAATTATAACGTATAGTCATTTGTATGAGAGGGGTGGGGGAGGGGGAGGGGGAAGCATTGTTAAGTAGAGATCGAAGGCAGACTACGAGAAGAAAAAGTTTTCCATTTTTTTTTCTCGCCTTTTTTATTTCGTTTCTTTTCTCTGCGATTCCCAACCCCTATGAGTCGATCAATGGAAAATGGCAAATGTAGAAATGGAAAGTAACGAAGGGGCTGTGACTCGGGCGTTTTGTAGGCACGACAAGTTTAGAGTTCACCGCCTTGAGATTATTTCCTCGATGCGTCACTCGAATAAAGAGGGTGACGTTGGAATCATTTGAGTTAAGAAAAAAAAATTGTTTTTTTTTCTGATGAAAAACATTTAAAAAAAAAATAAAAAAATTTGTGTAGTTTTCAAATTTTGTATGTATTTTTTAATGTAGATTAATAATAATTAGAAAAATAATTTTATTATAATTCAAGAAGAGTGGAACATATTTTTTCCATATTTTATACGTAATATTTGCAATGTTTTTGTTCTTATGAAAAATAATTATTTATTATCATAGCACTTCAGTCCTATTTGCAAACACAGTCTTCAAGATTTCAGTGAAAATTCAATAAAAATGTTTGCAAGATTTTAACGGAAACATAAATGTATTCGAACGAGTAAAAAGTAAATGATTTTCTTCAATCCAGTAGGATACAAAATTTTTTTTTCTAAAAAATCGTGGAAATCGAAAAAAGATGTATTCTATTCGAAACGAATGAAAATTTAGAAAAAAAGAGAAATCTCTAACCCTGTAAAAATAAAAAAAAACAATTTAATACAAACGTATGAAAATCGAAAAAAAAAACAAAATTTATAAAAATGTATAAAAATCGAAAAAAAAAACAATTATCTACAAACGTATAAAAATCGAAAAACAAGAACGATTAAAAGTCGTTTTTTCAATTTTTTACGTTTGTTTTTAAAAAACAAACGTATAAAAATCGAAAAAAAAACAATTTTATACAAATATATATATAAAACCGAAAAAAAAAATTTTGTTCAGCCGAGTAAACTCGAATACTACCAGATTTTCGAAAAACCCTGCTAAACAATTTGGCAAACAAAAAAATTACAAAAAAAAAAAAAAACAAAAAACCAGTAAAAATCCAAAAACATTAAAATAATTATAAAAAAAATATGTCTTCGGTTCCTGCTTGGTCGATTTCACGTCCCAGAAAAACCCCCGAATATTCATGTCCCGTTGTAGGTGTCATGAGCGTAAGAAAAATGGTCCGCGATGTCCAGGCTGCCTAATCTGGCACGTTCGCAGCCCGTTTCGAATTACGTTCGAGTCTGCACACGTGAAGGCCGTTCCGATTATCAATGCTTCGACAAAAAAAAAAAATAAATAAAAAAGGAATAAAAATACAAATTGATCTTTCCTAAGCGCGAAGAAAAAAAAGCGCTCGCCCCCCCCCCCCTCCCCCCACCTCGAAATGAGAAACGAAAAGCAGAAGAGCGATCGGTCGCACAGGGAAGACCCGAAGAGACAGGATACCGCGATGACACGGTCCGGCTAATCCCGCGATTGAAATCTCGCTGAGCTCCTCGTTTCAGGGCTACTGGTCACCGCGCTCTTTCCCAACCTCCAGCCATTTTTTTTCTCCTTTTTACGTAATTTTTTTTCCCTTTTTTTTTTTGTCGTTCACGCATAAGCCACGATGAAAACAGAGACGTGTGTGCCCTCGCCCACAGGTCCGAAAATAAGGCCCAAAAGAATAGGGACGATCGAGAAAAGGGCGGGGGTGAAAAAGAGGCCGAAGGGAGGCCCAAAAGACTAGAGGGGTGGCATGTATAATTTATTACTTTAATCCTTAAATATGGATTTTGAGTTCAGTCTGGGAGAGAAGGAATAGATATTTTTTTTTTGAGGACTGTGAGTTTGAGGACGTTTATTAGAATAGACGTCCTTGTTTTCTGCTTTACGTTATGAAGATTGATTATATAGGTTTGGATTAATAAATTGTTTACGATAGAAAAATGATATTTTAGTTAATAAATTGTTTACGATATAAAAATTATATTTTAGTTAATAAATTGTTTACGATATAAAAATGATATTTTAGTTAATAAAATGTTTACGATATAAAAATGATATTTTAGTTAATAAAATGTTTACGATAGAAAAATGATATTTTAGTTAATAAAATGTTTACGATATAAAAATTGCATTTGGGTTCAATAAAATGTTTACGATATATTGTATTTTTGTATTTAAGAATATTTTTCAAAAGTTTGAAGTTTTTTTTTTTTCTGAAAGGATCTCGTAGCTGAGGAGGGTGCAAGAGTGGATAAAGATTTTTCTCATCCCTCCAGTCATCACCCCCTTAACATTTCGGCCTCTCAAAATTCCCCTTTTTATCTCGAAAAAAAATTCTTTCTTCCTTGTTTTTTAAAAAACCAAAAATACCTCAAAAAAGTACATCACATGTTCATTAAACTCCACCTTTCTCCTCCTTACGCCCCTAGTCCCCTTTTCTCTCGCAAGAAACCCTGTTTCCCTTATTTCCCTCTTTTCGAAAAAAAAAAAACTCAAAATTTCTCCAAAAAATAATACCCATCCTTCCCCTTTTTTCCTCCCCCAAAAATCCTCTACCTCAAAAATTAGCATTTTCCTTCTTATTTTAAAAAACCCTTCCGTTATTTTCCCAAAAATATCTCATCCCCCTCCAAAAAAAAAAAACGCCCGAAAAAAACCATCTTTGATTCGTTCCTCAGTAAATTTGAAACGATTCGAATCAGCGAATTTTTTTTTTTGTCTCTTCTTCCTTCCGCCCCCTTTTTTCATGTCCCTTTTTGTCGTGCCCTTTTTTCCCTTAAACTCCATCCTCCCCCCCTTCTCCCGACGGCTCTCCTCCCTGGCTTTAAGGGGGTGCGAGACGAATCACGGATCGCGATGACGGGCCCTTTCGACCAGGTGGGGGGGGGGGGGGGGTGAAACAGAACCGGCGAAGAACCTTTGACGAAGGGACCATCCGTAACGAGGCCTGCCAAGACGTGACTGTCTTTCTTGATCCTTGTTTGCTTAGGTGCGTTCTTTTCAGTCTCGTACGATGTATAAACCTCGTATGAATAAACGCACGAGCGGTTGATGTTTACTCAGGACTAAGTAATGGAATATTTCATAAATGAAAACGGATCTGAGGAACTCTCACCGTACGCCCTTTGATTTTCTTTTTTTTTTTTCAAATTCTCCAGACATCCCCCCCCTGCACCCCCACCCAAAAGGGCCACCCTTGGCCCTTTTTCATTCCAAAGGGAGATAAATACGAAATAGGGCTTGGATGTGTACGCGCATGCGCAAAGGAAACGACGGATTTATTTTCGAGCCATAACGAAACGTTAAAATCGTTAAAAAATGGTCGATACGTTTATTTTATCGTTGAAGGAACGACACGCACGACATTTTTCGAGAATATTTGTCCGCAGTGAAGAATAGTACAAACTTGCACAGTTCTCGAAGAAAAAAAAAAAAATTTTTCGAAAAAAACGTAGTTTGCCATCTTGATGGGACTCGAGGTTATGTTTGACGTTGAGATAGAAAACGAGAGACTGTTTGATATTCGGATGATCGCGTTCACCGATCAATACTCGAGTATATTGATTTTGGGTTTACCGATAAAGTGGACACTTTCAGGTATTGTAAGCTCATGAGTATTTGGAATTTCTTATGGCTTATTCGCGCTTTCGAGCCCTTTAATCTCTTTGCCAACCTTGAGTGGACAAAATGGGACATTTCAACCCTTCGATTCAATGTTGAAAAATATTGGTCCTTCATGCTTTTTTAATTTCAAATTTATTTAAACACTTAACTGGGAAAAACTTGGCCCTTTTAACCCTTTTAACCATTTTTCGATTCAACGTTGAAAATCATTGGTCCTTGATCATTTTTTAATCCCACGTTTATTTGAACACTCAAATTGAAAAAGTGGGCTCTTTTAACCCTTTTAGCCCTTCTTCGATTCAACGTTGAAAAACATTGGTCCTTGATCCCTTTTTAATCCAAAATGTATTTAAACACATAATTTTTCATTTACTTTTCATTGCTAAGTTGATATAAATATCGACTGTCGTCTTTTTTAAATCTCGGATTTAAAGATTGGTCCCTTTTATCACTTGTTAATTTCAAACTTGATGAAAATGAGCCCTCTGGTTCTTTTGTTTTTCCAATGTTGGTACAAATAGGCCCTTTTATTTTTTGAGAATTCCGAAATTTCTTAAATAAGCCGTTTAGTTCTTCTGTAATTGCAAAGGTGATAATTATAAGCCTTTTCGTTCCTTTTTATCCCTAAATTCATTATAATAGGCCCTTTTATTCCTTTGTAATTTCAATGTTAATAAAAATAGGTGCTTTCGTCCATTTTTATTCCTAAATTTATTAAAATAGGCCCTTTCATCCCTTTTTAATTTCAAAGTTGATAAAAGCAGGCCCTTTTGACCCTTTTTATTCCTAAATTTATTAAAACAGGGCCCTTCATCCCTTTGTAACTCCAAAGTTGATAAAAATAGACTCTTTCGTCCCTTTGTAATTCCAGTTGATAAGAATAGGCCCTTTCGTACCTTTTTATCCCTACATTTATTAAAATAGGCCCTTTCGTCCATTTTCATCTCAAATTTGTTAAACTGAAGCTCTATCATCGTTCTGTAATTCCAAAGTTAATAAAAGTCAACCCTATCCCTTTTTCATCTCAAAATCCATAAAAAAAGGCCCTATCCCTTTTCAGCGCGGATTTGTTGGTCCACTTCCGGTTCTTCTATTCCAACGTCGAATTGTCAAATGATTTTGAAAGGAACGATACTTTTTTCGAATTTTCTCAAATTTGGAACGCCGGAAAATTGAAGGAAAAAGTTTAACGTTTTTCCGTTCCTTTGTACGTGCTGAAAGCAAGGAGGAATTTATGGACCCTTTTCGAAGACTAATTTCGCGCAATGATCCATCTTTCATTCA
The DNA here is from genome assembly GCA_030523105.1 of Ophioninae sp. A BG-2022a. Classification (NCBI taxonomy): domain Eukaryota; kingdom Metazoa; phylum Arthropoda; class Insecta; order Hymenoptera; family Ichneumonidae; species Ophioninae sp. A BG-2022a. The sequence goes on along the minus strand of JAPYZI010002216.1, from coordinate 25,680 downwards.
CTTTTCGGCTTCCGGTGATGAGAAAATGAAAAATCGGATGGAAGAAAAAAAGAGGGGGGGAAGAGTGACGATACGTGCTCCGGCATCCGAAATCGGAGTTAGAATTTTCTTTGGATTTTCTTTTTTGTATAGGCCACAGTTCCGGACTTCCGTGACTTCGATCGACCTTTTTGTGTTCGAGGTTCCTTGGACTTACGACCAAAAGAAAGGAAATCACCTACGACGAAAAGAACGAATACATTTTTCGAAATCCCAATTGCAACGAAAACAGAAAAGTCTCGATTTTAAAAAGAAGGGGGGGGGAGAAAATCATACGAGAAAATAATGTACAAAAGATGAAAAAAATAAATAAACAATTTTAAAAACTCCATCACCCTTTTTTCCATTCGATACTCGTCTCTTTTATGACCGAGTGACATTAAGGGTGACAGTAGAAAACTCGAGCCCAATATTAAATTACTCAAAAATTTGATTTTTGATTTTTTAAAGTCACGTAAATTACTCAAAAATTTGATTTTTGATTTTTTAAAGTCACGAATTTTCCAATTCAAAGAATATTTCGAAACACGTGGCGTTTTGGATTTCCACAGTAGAAAACTCGAGCCCAATATTAAATTACTCAAAAATTTGATTTTTGATTTTTTAAAGTCACGAATTTTCCAATTCAAAGAATATTTTGTGACACGTGGCGTTTTGAACTTCCACAGTAGGAGAGTCGAAACCAGTTTGGTTTTGTCGCCCCGCGAGGCGGCATTGACCCTGACTTCGCGTGTAAGATCGCGAGTTCTGGGCCAAGGCTTTCACGGGTTCTATCTTTTGCGCACACCTCTTCGCATTCTCGGGTTTCAAGCACGGGCCTATTACGTCCACACGTACCAACAGGCCGTTGCATGTTACGCCGAAGTGAGATCTTTCGCCAAAAGAAGTCTGCACCTGGTCTTCGTTGCAGGTTCAAACCTGCACGGAGCAACGTCTTCGATGTTACGAGCTGAACCAGTTTCTCACGCGTGTGTATCGGTCCCGCGAACAAAAAGAATCCGCGAACGCGTTCCGACTTGTTCCAAACTTTTCTTTTTTTTTTCTCTTCATTTTCCCTTTTTTTCTTTTTTTTTTGTCCTCTTTTTTTTTCTTTCTCTCTCGACTTTTTATTTCGAGGGTACGTGTCCCTTTATCCAGCCGAGTCGAATCCGCGTCGAAAGACACTTACAAAAGACCAGTCGCGACGCGTCCAAGAATCCAAAGCGCCATACTCGGAAAACTTACGAATCTATTTTTTAACGAATTTTCCTCGAGCGAGAAAAATCGTATGGCAATGGTAAAAAAAATTGTTAATGAAAATGAGAAAAGAATGAATTGGGATAGCGAAAGGGGAGGGAGAAATAAAAATGAAAGTGAAAAGACAAAGGAAAATTTGAATGAAAATGAAAAAAAGAAAGGAAAATGAGAGTGAAAATATAAATAAAAATAAAAATTGAAAGATTTTTTTCAATTTTAGAAAATATGAAATATAAAAGAAAATATATAAGGAAATTTGAATGAAAATGAAAAGAAAAATAAAAATGAAAATCCAAAGAAAAATTTGAATGAAATTCATAGAGTAAAGAAGAGTAAAAATGAACAGTGAACAAAAGGGAAACAAAAAATGAGAGAGAGAGAGAAAAAAAAGAAAAATGTAAAACAAATGAAAAGAAAAAGAAAAATAGGAGTTCAACGTAAAATAAAAATAAAAATGCAAAGGCAAAGATAAATTAATGTAAGAAACAAGCGAAAAATAAAAATAAAAAGACAAAGATAAATGCGAGTAAAAATTGAAACGAGTTTTAAAAAAAATGAAAATAAAAGGCAAAGATAAAAAAGCAATAAAAAAGCAATAAAAATACCTATTTTTCTACGCAATAATAAAAGTGTTAAAATTGAACGAATAATTCCGAAATAAAATTCAACGAGCATTGAAGAAAAAAAAAATTACCTGCTTGCAATTGGTGGCTCTTTCCCAAACGATAAATTGGGGATAATCGTGATTCACTCGGAGTATCCAACGATCGTAATCTATCCTACCAGCCCGTTAGGGCCTCTCCCGGCCCGGACCAACAGAAAATGCAGCCTCAGCTCCTAACTCTTTGATCCCGTAACCCAGAATCCAACCCTTTCACTCGGACCCCCTCCGCGCTGAGATTAACGCTAGGACCGCAAGGATGACGCGTTACGAACCGGAAAAGGGTTGTAACGGAAAGCGTGGCTTCCACAATAGCCAAGGAAAGGATAAAGGATTGGAGGTGGATTTTTATTCACCTGTGAAAGGGTTGTCGCGAAGGGTAGTCAACCCTTTCGAGCTGATCGGCCTTTCCGCTATCTCGCGTCAAGTGTTTTCAACCAGAAACACCCCCGAATAATATTTTTTTTTTTCAACCTTTCTACTGTTCATTTATTTTTAATATTTTGATCGCATAATTATATATTTTTTTAATTAGAATTGTTTTAAATTTATTTTATTAGAATTATTTTATATTTATTTTATTAGGATTATTTTATATTTATTTTAATAGAATTATATTATATTAATTTTATTTACGAATATTTTGTTAGACTACTTGTTCATATTTAATGAATCATTATAATATTAATTGAATTTTTAATTAATAATTCATATTTTTATTTTATATGTATAGGTATTTGTTTTATTACACAAATTTATTAATATTTTTTTGTATCAAAAATATTATTAAAAACTCGATAAAACTATTAATTAAACTAAAAAATATTTATTAAATATTATAACGAGACATAATTTTATCATTGATTCAACGAGTATTTGGGCAACCGAGATTCGATCATAACTTGATTCGATTCAAACGAATCTCTGCCGGTGCACGAGGTTTCGAGACAGCTGCAAAAATTTTATTTTTGAAGAATTCATTTACCCTCTCTCTCTCTCTCTTGGAATTGGACGCGCTGCTTTACAACAGGGTTATTTTTCCCCGTCTATTTTCACATAAGGGTTTCATACGGGGGTTGAAAAAATATGCGGGAAGAAAGACGCAACCCTTGAATCGGAGGATGAAAAAAAATAAAGAAAAAAAGAGAGAGAGAGAAAGAAGATGGTCCTCGATTCATCCTTTCATCGGGATACCATTTCGGTCGATGATTCAATAGTTCTCCGTTCACTCTTTCAATTTCGAAAATATATACACGTACGAATTCCCATTCGAAAAAAAAAAAAAAAAAAATTCATTCTTGGGGGTGGAAATTTTTGGTCCTTTTTACCCTCGATTGCGTCCAATCCGGGAATCGGAGCCCTACCGGGTTGTTCCACAATCCTTTTGTACTTTTTGACCCTTTTTACCTGAATTTCACTCGTTCGACACCCCTCGAGAGATCTTTCGTGAATTTATTTATTTTTTCCCCCTTCATCCCTTTATTCCTCGTGGACATTTATATTCACGAGGGCAGGAGAACGTGTGTGCAACACGGAGGCTCAATTTCGTACACCCTACGAAGGGCAAGGGCTAACGAAAAGGGAAGAAGGAAAAACGAGGGAAAAAAAAAACGAATTTTCCTATTCAGAGAGCGATGATCCCTAGATATGCATCTGGATGCATCGAAGGGCGACACGAACGAGAAATAAAAGAAATTCCATCGGAGATTTTCGTGATTTTGAATAATATTGCATGCCCCTTTTTTCTCATTTTTTTTCTCTCTCTCTATATATAAAAATATATATATGTATGTATATTTCTTTCTCGCCCTTTTTAGGGTCAAAAGATCGAGGAGGAAGAGAGAACCCTGTCGACCCTTTTACTTCGATGCACCGTACTAAATCCTCGAGCTCGACCCTTTTATGCTTGTGTCCCTTTTAACTACGACCCTTCCACCCTTCGAGTCCCTTTGATAATCTCTGGACCGGTCCAGCGAGCCTCCCCCCCCCCTCCGATCCTCTCGTACCGTTTCTTTTCGTCCCCCTCGATCTTTCGATCTCTCAAATTTTGACAAAGGGTTCCGGCGGGCCCTGTGGTCGGTGCAGTCCCACCGGACCCCATCAGACACTGGACAATCTCAACGTGGATGCACGTGACGCTGTTTCAAAACCGGAGGAAAAAAAAAACATTTCGTACCACTTCCGGCACAACACGAAAAATCCACTCGTATTTTTCTACGCTTTGCCAGGGTTTATTTGTTTATTTTTTTATTTATTTTCTTTTTTTTATTTGATTTTACTCGCGATGGTAAATAAATATATGTGGAATAGTTATAGCTCGGTCGATGGTTAGGTATATCTGGGGATTTGTTTCCGGTGAAATTCGTGGGAGGAATGTTTTTTTTTTTTTTTTTTTTTAATTATGAGGTAAATTGAAAATTTTGAAAAGTCAAATTTTTTGGCTTTTTATGATAGAGTCTGTTAATTTTAAAAAATAATGCTAACCCAAACAAATACAAAGAAATTCAAGGACGTGATTTTTCGCGTTTTCGTTTCGAATAATTGTTGCAATTATTATGAATTTAATAATAATATCTAAGATTATGAAATATTTAGATAATAATATTGAATGATTTGTTAAAATGATTTTTCAATATTATTATTGTTATTTCATAAATCAAAATAATAATATTTAAAAAAGTGATTAAAAAAAAAAAAAGATCGATCGATTTTTCAAACGGGATGAAAAATATCGTTTTGGAATTGCTAAATTCGCGTATTAATATTTTTCAATCCACACTAATAAAAAAAAAACAAAACTAGAGCATTGAAAATAGCCTGTACCCTTCAAACATTTTTACAGACATTTTTTAAAAACTTTTATTTATATCTTCTGCTGTGATATTGAAGAGAAAAATATTTCATTTCGTAGCTCAGTTTTTATAAACATATTTTATATACGAACCTAGCTATTTTTTATATTTTTTAATCCTTAATATTCAGAATTTGTGAAATTTCCAAAATTCATGTGACTCACCGTTGACGTTACAGGATTCTGCAATTTCCGGGACACAAGATTGCTCGTTTTATTTATCACAACTCTTTGGCACTTAACACGATCCAGTTCACTGAAAAAAATAAAAAATTAAACTTGGAATTGTTATATGTTGATGTGTAAAAATTATAACAATAACAATAACAAGGATAATAATAATAATAATAATAATAATAAATACATAAAAATGATTACTACTATTATACCCCGTCATTACTGATCATTATTTATAATTTATAATTTAAAAAAAAATTTATTATAAAAAATACTTATTATAAAAATGTTATAAAATATACTGAAACAACAAATACTGTAATATTAAACAATATATGTATACATGCATATATACACATTACAAATATTTGTTCATCGTTTATTTATATCGTTATTTATCTATTGTTATAATTATTTTCAAAAATCTACTTTTCAAAAAAAAGTTTAACATTGTGAACATTTTTTTCGTAATTTCGTCTATTATTTTTTTTCTTTTGTTTTTTTTTTCTTTTCGAGCGTTTCAAAGGAAGACTCGAAACGAAGGGAAGAGAGGGGGGGGATTGTTGGTTTCGTATTTTCACGTGTTCGCTGATGAAGAAATTCCTGAATTCTGATTTATTTCGTTACGACGGACGTTCTCGCGTAGACTTATGAATTCGATCTCACCCCGGTCGGATTCATCCTCAGGGTGGAGCACCGATGGGAAGTGGGAGGGGAAGAATGTAATTCCAATTATAAAGATCTCTATCGCGAGGAGTCGCGAGGCGTCTACCTGTCCGGGATGGAAAGAGCCCGCGATTACGGGAGTCGTAAAAGTGAGATGCGTTAAAGAAGAAAAAATAATGAGAGAAGAAAAAAAGAATATACAGGGTGGACCATTCAACGTAAGTCCAAACATATTCGTTGGCTTTGGAGGGACGAAAAAAAACATTGATTTTTCATCAACATTTTTTTGAAAATATCATTTCAAAGTCATGATTCGATAAATCGTTAAATTCCCTGAATATCGGCTATAACGACTTAAGAAAAAAAAAAAAACACGTTCTCGTTGGAAAAATTATTGGTGACCTTGAAACACAAAACATATGACCTTGAGAAAAATGAACTTTTCACCAGTATGTCAGCTATTCGAAATCGATCGAATTATGTTCTGTCATTTTTTTCGTCATTCAAAAATCATCGGAGATATTAAATCAAACACTTTTTAGCCGTCAATTAAGCAAATTTCACATATATTTGAATTTTAAAAAATGTTCCATATTTACATCTCTTCTTGAATTAATGAAATTTATTTTGTTCATCTATTATTATATTATTATTTTTTTAAATAAATAATTATTAATGTATCCATATAATTATCAACGAACAATTTATTCAACTTTTCTTAAATTGTGATAATTCTTTTTCAAAATATACTATACAAAATTTTATTTTAATTATAAATTTAAAAAAAGAAATGATATTTTTCAACATTTTTATAAGCCGAACAAATTCGTTATTCGTATCCAATTAATTTTTAAAACCAAATTCATATAATTATACACAATAGTAAATAGATTTAAATTTTTCTTTCAAAATATATTTTTTTAATTCTTCTCTGACAAAATTGTTCTAATTTAAAAAACGTTATTTACAATATTTTCCTTTTGTTGGTTGGTCACATGATCCACCCGGTACAAGCGAGAGAGCGAAGGAATACGGTAGCCATGACGAGCCAGGACTATTTTTAGCCTCGGGGAGAAATCTTTGAAGCCTTTTTTTTCTTAACCTCTTCCACCTCCCTCCGATCATCATCCCCCCTTCCCCCTCTTTCTCAACGTATCTCGAATTCTCCACCAAATTTTTTTCCTTGCTCAGCGGGGGGAGGGGGGGGGGGATGCTTGCCCCCCCTTTTAAGTGATCGAGCTCGAGTTTGAGCGTCTCGTCAAAACTGTTTATCTCTCGAGAAATAACACTTTGAAAAAAAAAAAAAGAAAAATCCTTGGATTCGTCTTATCTCCTCGAAGGTAAACCTTCGTACCCTTCGAAACCTCCGATAAGAAAGTACACACGTCTCCTTCTCCGTCTATCTTCAAGAGAAATTTCTGAGATTAGAAAAAAAAAAACCAAAGAAAAATAAAGTTCCTGAAAATTCCCACGCTTTTTAGCGCACGATACGTGCCAACAATTTTATCGCCAGCTCCTTAAATCAACATTTTCGGTTCCGGAATAAATAGGAAATATGAAAAAGAGAACTGACGACTCCGATGTAACGTATACGTTTATTTTTTTGATTGGAAGGAAAAGGAATTACTATATTTTTTTGGTTTTTGGTTTTTGGATACATTTTTTTTTTTACTGGGTTCGTTTCTGATAAATCGTAGGATTACGAAATAGATGGAGCTTCGTGTGGAAAAAAAGAATTATTTATTGAAAGAGGTAGACTGTTTTCGTTGAAACAGAAAATTCGTAAAAAAAAAAAAACGCAGATCGTGACAAAATAGAATTTGTGGGAAAAAATCAAAATTCGTACAAATAAAAAAATTGAAAAGAGAAGAAGACCTAAAATCGGGAAAGAAATAAAATTCGTGAAAAAAATGAAAAATCGTAAAGATATCAAAGAATCGTAGGAAAAAAATTAAAATTCGAAAAGAAATAAACAAACCCAAACAAAAACGCGCAGCTTCGGAATAAAAAAGGAAAATCCGTGAAAAAAATATGAATATTTGTAAAAGTAATAAAAATCCGTAAAAAAAAATGCAAAAATTAGTTAAACAAAAAGTCACATATTCGAAAAATGTTAAAATTCGTTGAATAAAAATAAAAATTCGTCAAAAGAAAAAACAAAAAATCATTTAAAAAAAAAAAACAAAAATTCATCATATAAAAACAAAAAACAAAAATTCGTCAAATAAAAAAAACATAAATTGTGGGAAAAAATCGGGAAAAAAAAGTTTCGTAAAAAAAAAAAAGAATTTGTCGATCGATAATTGACAGGTAATGAAGAACGGGGGTAAAGGTTCAGGTTCTCAATGAGGGAGAGAAAGAGAGTGAGAGCGAGAGAGAGAGAGAGAAAGAGCCCTTTTCGCTCCAATTATCCTCGTCCCTGTGGACAACGTGCTCGCCTGAACCGAACCGTATCGACGTTGATCTCGTTCCGATCGAAAATTCGGCACGATCGCGCGTAAGATAGGCATCGGGATCCATAGAATTTACGGGAAGATCGTAGACGCGAGATTCCCTTCGATCTACGTGGATGTTTATCGGTCGAGAGCGTGCCTGATGAGAGACAAGCTCGGAAACACTTATCCACACAACCGGCTCAAATGCTCGAAAAAAAGAAAAAAAATATATATATATATACACATTTTCCTCCCTTCAGACCCAATTGTGCTTAAAAAAGCAAATTGAAACAATGTTTAAATAAATGTACATAAGTAAACACGAGTGTATATATTGCTCAATTTATTTTCCTCCTATTTATTTATAATTAGTATTATTTATATAAAAAATATACTTTATAAGTTCAATAAACGATATTTTTTAATATTTCTAAATAAAAATATCAATTAATAATTAAGAATTCAATGACCTTTAATTTGATTTCGTAAATAAAAATTTATTAAAAAGAAATAATAAATTTGAAGTTAAATAAAAGCGATATATTACATTCAAAAACAGATAATAATATTAATAAATTATTATTTATAAAGATTCATTAAATAATATTCAATTAGCATGATATAATATTTATCATATAAATATTTAAAATATTTTTTTTAATACACACACACACACATATATATATATATATATATATATATATATATATATTTAATAAATTTATATATAAAATATAGTATATAAATAATATAAATATTATATCTTATATTATATATTTTATTATATTAAAAATATTATTTTCCTCATTTATAACATCGTATATATTCGTTTATTATAAAATGAAAAAAAAAGAAAGGGAGAGATGGCTTCTCCGGACGAGTCTTTTGCGACACGTTCTCCGGTAACCGAATCCACATGGTATGATCCCCGGTGGTTAGTATCTCGATCTGAAAATCGGTATGATTACACGCCGAGGGGAGAAAGAAAGCGAAAGGGAGAGAAACAGGGAGAATCACGGGGACATAATGAGAGAGAAAGAGAGGGCGAGAGGGGTGGGGGGGGGAGGCCCTTCGGCGTCAAGATAAAGAGGGAAGAGTGCTCCGCTCATAGTTGGGCGACGAGATTGGAGGGAATGAGGAGGAGGGAGATAAAACGTAAAATAAAACAGGACGAAGGACGAAAATGAAGAACCGAAGGGCCTCAGAGAGAGAAAGAGAAAAAAATAAGAGAAGAGAAAAAAAAAGAAGAGTGGCCAAGTATTATATGGCCGAGCGCAGGTTGCACCTGCCGCTGACGTCAGAAGGGACTTGTTGTTTGGACCTGCGCTTCTCTCCAGCCCCGGGGGTCACCACTACTGTTTCAAACTTTGCTTCCACTCTTCCCTTTTTCTTTCACTCTGTGTTTCTCTCGATCGCAAGATCTCTCTCGGCGTTTTTTTTTTTTTATTTATTTAAAATCGCCGAGTACTTTTTTTTTATTTATATAAAAGCAACAATGTTATTTGTGAAAAATTACGGCAGTTTTATTATATAATTTTCTAACCTTTAGAAGCAACAAAATTATTTTATAAAAATTAGATCATTTTTATTTATTTATTTCGTTGCTTTGAAATATTAGAAAATTGTTTGATGAATGTTAGGGAATTTTTCATAAATTACCGTCGAGGGTTTTTGTTCTATTTTGATAAAAGCAACAAAATTATTTATGAAAAATTACATCACTTTTTGTATATAATTTTCTAACCTTTAGAAGTGACGAAATTATTTAATAAACATTAGATCATTTTTATTAAATAGAATTGTTGCTTTTGAAGATTAGATAATTTCATATTTAGTTAATAAATATTATTGGATAATCTTCTTATCCAATTTTTTTTTTAATTATTTAAAAGCACCAAGAATTTTGTTTATTATTTAAAAGTACCAATAGATTTTTCTAAACGATTAAAAATCGTCAATATATTCTTTTTTATATCACTATTTGTACATTTGTTGAATGCATCCATTTTTTAAATTTAACTAGTATATTCATATTATTGCCATTAGTTAACAGAAAAATTGATAAAATTCATACATTTATGACGATTAAATCAGCCTTTAAAAAATTCAAAAATTATTTACGTTTTATAAAAAAAAAATGTCTTTTTTCAAATATTGAAATTTTTTGATAATTTTTTTAAAATAATCTAGTGATACTTTAATTTTGGGCTTTTCGTAATCCCCCTCCTCCTCAACCTGACTCGTTCAGTCGTGCAGCTAAAGAGACGCCTGTGAACGAACAAAATCGTAACTCTGCAAGCCCTGACTCTTTTTGTTTCCCTCGTGGTATGTTCTCTGCACGTTTTATACGCACGTGTGTTGGCGAACATGAATTCACGTGTTCCGCATGACCGCACAGAATATAGAACATATCCGGAGAACTTTCAGGATTCTTGCTCCCGTTCATGCATATTATTTATATGCTAATGATAACAAAGAATAAAAAGCCAAGTTTTTTAATGAATAAGAAGTTATATATACATGGTGATCGAGAAATTAACGTCCAAAAAGAAAAATCAAGATTTCTCATATCAAAGTATATTAAAATGGCTTTAAAAAATGATTTTTAGTAATTGATGAAATTATAACAATTTGATTTTATTATTTTTTTTTGTAACTTTTTTGTTAACCTTGAATTTTATTTTTTTTTCTCTTGCTAGGGACGTTTTTTTGATATTTCTTTTGGGTGAAAATTAATCACCATAATGTCAAAAGTTACCATAAAAATCACGGTTTTCCCAAGCCTCGTGGAACGTGACTGAAATTTCGTCGAAATTTCAAAATTGGCGTTCGAGAATAATTGTACAAAAAAATTCAAATGATTAACAAAAAATTTTCAAACGGTGTCAATAAGTTAAAGTTATTTGGCTACCCCTTAAAATTGGGTATTCAAATTTCAGTTTTGGACTTCGCGTCTGTGGCCACCCGGTATACATATTTTCATATATATGTATATATACATTTATGGGTAGACAGCCCTTCGAGCGACAAGAAATAAAATATGACTTAAATATATGCTAAAAAATGGGCGACGAAATTCCCATTGTAATTTGAACATTAATTTTAATAATAATAAATAAAATATTAGTAATGGAATATTTCATTAAAAAAAAATTAAGAGTTCAATCTAAAATGCAAAATGTACAACATATCATCGAAAATAAAAAAAATCTTCGTGAAAAATAAGTTAGTAAAAAATAAAAGCTAACGGTAAGCAAATTAACTAATTTAAACTTTTGGAGTAAAAAAAATGGAAGCTGCCTCTTTCGGGTTAGTTTTTTCGGAAGTTGTAGCGTTATTTATTTATTTATTATCAAAGAAACCCTTCATTTATCTAATATCAATAAAACTCTTATATATATATATATATATATATATATATATATATATATATCAATAAATTTTCTAATTTTTTTTTAATTAACAAAACCCTTATATATAAATAAATAAATAATTTTCTTTATGTATTACTAACAAAACCATTATATATTTATTAATAAATCCTCTTATATATTTATTACCAAAAAAAAACACAAGCCCAGACCAAAATATTTACAAAACATTAAAATATTAACAAAAACCCCAACTCAAAATATTTATTAACAAAAAAAAAAACTTTTATTTATTTACGTGTATTTCTGTCGTCGCAGGAATAAAAAGGGTAGCAATTTTCAGTAAATTGAGCCCATCAGCCCGCTGACCCGTGACGTCTGCGTCGACTCGAAAAATTTGGAAATTCCCTTCCATATTTACTCACATTAGGCTGAACGTGCCCTTTCGCTCCGTGGGGTAATGGATGCCGAAAAAGGCCGAATGGAAAACGATTCGTCGGTCCAAAACGTCGTTGCAACTGCTCCGGGTTGGGTGTACGCGTTACGACGTACCGAGGGTAAAAACAAATTATGTATACGAGCTCGGAGGAGAAGAGAGGAACGCGCGAGTTGGACAAATAAGTTTTGCCCTCTGGGCTGGAAATCCTCAGGGTAAAATGCACCGAAGAGAACTCCGGGTCAGGAACAAACCGACTAGACTTCGTGAGAACGAATAACACACGTCTACAGCGAGGAGAAACATCGCTAAATTATTCAGGGAAGCAAGTGTACCATTCCCTATTGTACAAGGGCGCAGGTTCGCCCCGACGCATTAATTTCACCTGCTTTCGAAAAAATAATGCGAACTTTGGCACGAACACGCCTTCAATGGAAGTAAATACGAGAAATTTTATTTCGAGGACTCGGGATTTCGAGGACACCTTTCAGGGAGTCAATGTCCTTACAAGTAACGTTTGGTGCAATCGAAATTCCAAGTATTAATATTTTACACATTTTTTAAAATAAGGTTTATGAATTTTTCAAAATTATGTATTTATAAATATATTTTGTTAATTTGTGCATTTTGTAAACGAATTTTATGAATTCGTGGTTTTAATTAATGAATTTTATAAATTTATGTATTCATATGTGCATTTTATACATTTATAAATAAACTTTATGGATTTTTATATTTTTAAATAAATCTTTTAAATGCATACTTTTTTCAAATTATACTCTTCTTAAATAAACTACATAAATTTATACATCATTAAACAAATATTTAATTCATACGTAAAAAGTTGCAAACTTTTAAAAAATCAACTTCTGTAAAATATTAAAAACCGACGAATTATATAAAATCGAAATATTCTTCGCTTCATACAAAATTTATAATTTAAAAAAAATATATATATCGATATAATATTTAAATACGTATTAATATTAAAAATAATGAAAAAACAAATGTGTATATAATTTAATTTCAACGAAACAATAATTTCTTTTAAATATAAATCTTCATCACAATATTTATAAATCGTATTAAAAATATTAAAAATTAATTTTACCCAAGTCTTTGAAGGATTCCAAGGACACTTTTAACGGCACTTAAAAAAAAACAAAACTAAAAAACGATAAAACGAATGTCTGTCCTCGAAGTAGCCAGATGAGCCGATAGCAAACATTCGAAGCCTTCAACCATCCAAAACTGACAGTTTTTCTTCAGAACCTGACCAAACTACAACTCGAACGGCCAAGTTGTCGCAAAAGAGGAAAATAGATAGAGAGAGAGAGAGAGAGAGAGAAAAGCTAATACAATGCTGTACCTGTTCGTTTTGGACCGAAGAGAAAGAATACTAGTTTTTTCGTCTCCCTTCCTCCAGCAAGGTGACCTTAAGGTGGTTCTTGAGTTCGAAATAAATATCTCTTTCCCTTCCACTGTTCGAAACCCCCACCCCTCCCTTCCACTTTTCGACGTTCAACTCTGCGTACCTGAAGGACCCCATCAGAGAGTTTACTTACGGATGAAACTTCATCCCTGAATTCGACGTGCACCATCAGGCCACGAATTCCCGTCTCGAATTCTCCCGCTGTCTCGACCCCAGCAAGTTTTCCCTCCCTTTCGACCTGCCATGCACCTGATGACGTCACCTTCGCTCAGGTGTATTTCGACCCTGGTTTTGCAAGCACGTGATCAACGTGGTGTCACGTGGTTAAACGAGAAAACATTTTTTTTTCAGTGGCTCACAGGTGTAGGATTAAAAAAGGGGATCCTTGTTTTTTTCGGATTTGTATTTGGTCGTGGCAAAAGTAAGGAAATTATGGAATGAAGCTAACGGAAGTGGAATTTCGTTTCTTGGATAGAATGGATACTGGATGAAAATTCTTGTGGAGAAAATATCATTGAAAGATGGATTTAGCTGGTACTTGGATGGGTGACCGCCCCGTTTCAGTTCGGGATAGAAGCAAAAGAGAATAGAAACGAGGGTGGAAAAGTTCAGCACTGTGATGGCTAATTGATGTCCATCATGTAGGAAAATATTGGATCCTGGGTTTAGCCGGTACTTGGATGGATGACCGGTTCAGAAAAATTGTATACGAAGAAAAAAATCAATTATCTGAATATATGTTAAAATAATAAGAAAATAATTTGAAAAATGTTTAAAAAATAATAAAATGGGAGTAAGATGAGCAATTAATTTAATGTACAAAAAATTAGAAATTTATTTTTGCCCAGTAATCTTATATGTAACTATGGGTAAAACGTATGCAAATTTAAAAAATGTTTTTTTTTTTCACTTTTTTCAGTTCACTAAACAGGAGGTTGTTTTTTTAAAGCTATTTGTTTAAAAAAGACTAATTTTCTTTTTTCTAGTGTTCAATTGCTTAATTAGACCTCTGTTACATAAAAAATTGAAAATCGTATTGAAAATCGTATTGAAAAATAAAAAATCATGATTGAAAATAAATTAAAAAATGTGTTGTTAAATTAACGTTAAAGTTGAAATTAATTTTTGTTTTAAACCTTATGGAAAGAGACGTTAAAAATCTCGTAAAAGGTTATAAAAATACACTTTTACAAGACAGAACAATTTTTCCCCCATCGAGAAAACTGCGTAACGAGCATTTTGGAAAAGTGTCCATTAGTCTCAGTGGACGATGAGGACGAGAAGTAATTGGGAATTAATAAGGAGCAGCCCAAAGGCGACCCTCTCAGTGAATTTTTCAGCGTCAATTAAGCGGGTAGTTTGAAAAGTCACGATGGAAGGAGAAACGTCAAATCGGAGTTTCTAGCTGGGCACTGACTTCTTGAGGAATAATTTGGGGGAGAAAGAAAGAAAGAAAAAACCGTTAATGGGACCGAAAACGTGGTTAAAGTATAGGTCACGTGTGTGGCGACTGCGAGGGCTGAAAGAACGGTCGTTTCGAAGTTTTTTTTACCCCTCCTCTTTTTTCGTCTCCGTTTTCTACCCTCGGTTATGAAAATCGTGTCGAGGCAACGTTAAAAGTATCTCTGTCTCGGTTATGGGATACGAGACCCCATAGGGGGTTTCGTATGGTTTTGGGGTCTCGAAAAAAAAAAAACCCCGGAACGAAGAAAAAAAGAGAAGAAATTTAAGACCGAGACGTATTCTTAATGACCATCAGCGACGATCCTCGACGAAAGTTTCCAGTCTCTAGTATCGACCCTGTCGCCGAACGTCTGGACCATTTCGTTTTCCTCCGAGTGTCCCCTGTCATATCCAAGACCCCCAACGGAGCTGGATATCCAGAGATGAAGAGGAGAGGACCGGTCGGCGACACGTAACTCCTCGTAGACAAAACGAAAATGTTTTTTCCACTTTTTTCTTTTCCTTCAGCCAAGGAGACGAGAGAAAATGGGGAAACGAGACTCTCCCTGGTTCAGAGACCAAATGAGCAATCGGAAAGATCTGACGATGAGAAGTCCGCAGGGGGAATTTTTGGGATGGAGGATGGGCAGGTTGATCTTTTTGGATGATGATTGGGAAGTGTACGAATGACGATAAACTGCATTCAGAAAAGATCCACTTTCTTCAATCCTATCGAATTGCCATTGAACACCTATTGATCATCATTACAAAATGGCAATCTAGAACTGCCCATAGAGGAGGTCCCATCTTGCAAAATTCTCTAATCCTCCAAGTTGAGGAACCATCCAATCGTGGTTTTGGATCATCATTGCAAAGTGTCAAGGGACCTCAACCAGAGGAAGGTCTAGCAAGATGCCTTCATTTCGGATACTCATTTAGGGAAAGAGTTCCCATCTAGGATCTTCCTAGATTCATCTAGAATCTTGACAATAATCTTCCAAGATGATTGCAGAACTAGCCAATGGAGAAACTTTGGTTCATAATTGCAAAGTGTCGGAATCAGACCCAACAGTGCTCCACTTTCGATCTCCATGATCACCCCCCTAGCTCTTTACCATTCAGCAAGACTTCTCACCTGTGAAAATTGATCCAATCACCCCAAAACCTCCCGGTTTATTGCGGACCCCCAACGGCGTTTCATTCTGGATAGCAGCATAGCAGTGTCTCTCCGCCATTCCAAGACTTTCGATCTCGTCAAATGATTGATTCAGCATTACTTTGCTGACTCATTTCAATGACACCAACATCAAAGTCCAATAGAACGTCCAGCCTACTTGGATCGCCCATTGGGGTCTAGATTGGTTAGGGCCGGGCAATGTCAATCAGGAGTAAATTTGTTGGAGTCATGAGGTCCATACGAGAGGTGGGTGTAGGTGAGAAACTGGAACGTGTCGTAACAAGTTCGTTCCCCCGTCATTGTGATCGGTAGTAAGAATAAGGAAGAGAAGTAGCAGGACCGAACCTGCAAGAAGAACCCTCAATGCGGCAATAGATACGAGAATAATCCCGGTTCGTGCAGTAAGTGTGGGGTAGGGCTGAGAAGATAAAAGCGAAGATGAATAGACGAAGCGAAAAGAGAGTGAAAGCCCATGAGACGCCGAAGGGAGAAAAACCGAAACCGGAGCCTAAGGATGCCCTCAGCATTGTCGTTTTTCCTTCTCGTTCTTTCAGGCCGTCTATAGATTTCGTCTCCGGGTTTTCAAGTCTAGCGGGGGTGGTAGTGAAGGGGGAGGATGATCGTAGGAACTTACTAGGTGGTTGGGGTGTCTAGATGGGTCGTATAGAAGCTTCGGTGGGTGTAAGTGCGCGTGTATGTATGTGTAGGGTGTGTAACCAAGGACCCGAGAGGAACGGCAGATGGTCGGCGTGGACCCCGACCAACGTGGGAAGCTCCGAATTCTCCAAGTTCCCACAGCCAGAGTGCACCTGCCTTCCCCTACCACTTGGTCCGTACCGTCGATCCTGGTGTACCGGCTATATAAGCACCGGGGTTGCTTCATCGAGACATCATTCGCTCACTAGCGCTCAACGAGCAAACATCACCACATTACATACATACGAATATATCCTGACAGAAGTTTAACGAAACTCAAGTAATTCGCTAAGTTCACCGAGATAGACGTCCACGTGTTTATCAGTCTTCAAATCCAATAAAAGAAGTCTCGATTCGTTGATACGTCATTGAAAGTGAACGACGAGTTAAGCGAAACAACAAAAACCAGTTTCGTTTTGGTGTTTTGGATAAAAAGTACGCGTTCGAATATCATTTAAAAAAAAAAGAAGATGGCCGCCACGATGAGCCACGTGTTCGAGTGCGAGAACGAGTTGAACGACAATCTGTACAACCTGAAGATGTCGAGCAAGAAAACATCGAGCGCAAGAAGAGTGCGGGAGATACTGAAGCCACTGTTTCGTCTTCTGAGGAAGAAGAGCACCAGCGGCAAGAAGATCGCTAAACAACAGAAAGCCGAGCCACAGTCGGAGGTCTTCACCGAGGAAGTTGACAATCAGAACAACTCGAACGAGGCCTTGGAGCAGCGACTCTTGGCGGGTCTTCAGGATGCTGAAGAGGGTGCAGCCATCACCGTCTGTCTTGATGGACAAATGACCGTAGTACCGGTCGTACCTGGACAGTGCTACGTTCCCGTTCACTTCGCCCATACCCACGCCGGTGATTTCTACTGGACCACCTTATCTCTGGCTGACAGTGATCTCTGCTACAAGGAACGAGCTTTCTCCCTCAATCAACTACCGGAAATGCAAGTCGCCTGAACGATTCGCGAATTATGGCGCGAAGTGTTTCTGCGGTATCTTGCATCGCCTGGTCCGCGATGAAGCATCTACCTCAATGGGGGATTAAGGACTGGGGCCCAGCGGAGAGAGAAGCCAACTGGATGTCTTCCAATCAATACCCATCCAATCAACTAGAAACGTCAAAACGGCTACAACCTGCTGATGACATCTACCCATATCGTCGCCCCTTCCAACCTCGCCAGACTAGAAACTGTGATCTATTAGTTTAGGTTGTTAACTTTTTGCGAAACGTCGACTAATCGACTTCGCGATAAGTGACAGAGGCACACGAGTTCGGAAGAGAAAGGGTTTTTTTTAGATATCTTCCTTTTTTTTTTCTTTCGTTCTTGAAACGAAAGAGGAACTGACTGGATATATATATTTATGCGTACACATGTTGTATGTGTCTTCATCGCGAACGATATTTCACTCGTAAGCGATTGTGATAAATGTACCTATTAGATATTAGGGATTAGAGAATCTTGTGATAACGGCTTTAATCGTAATCAGCTCAGGCTGATAAAAACCTCATCGAACGTCTTCCAATTTTGTTATATCATTAATAAAAAAACAAACTATTGACATAATTTATTTGTTACGTTGTTTTCTTCACTGTATAACCAAACGTACCTCAAATCCTTCATCCATTTTAAACCTAACTCGTCGATATTCGATTCTGCTGAGTTTTCAATCTCAACGGTCCGCAAAAATACGTTACTCGTCATTGCTATCCGTTTCAACCGACCGAAATGACTATGGAGCCCGTTGAAAAAAGCCGGTACTCCCCTGTGGTTAATGGGACCTGTATAGTCGTTTGGTAAAGATTCGAGGGGTTCCTTTGGGGTTGCGATACTTTGGGGGGGCCTTGAACGAAATGGGGATTCTGGCGCCAATATTGCACGGCGCATCTTTCGTCCGGGAATGCGGAAGACGTTGGAAATTTTACGGCACCCCTCGACGTCGTAAATCGATCGACTCAACGAAAAGATTGAAACGGTTACGCACGTTAATTCGTTGCGTTAAAAAAGTATTTCGTGTTATTTTATTTCAAAAGTTTTTATTTTATTTCAAGACTTTTTATTTTATTTCAAAAGTTTTTATTTTATTTCAAGAGTTTTTATTTTATTTTACGGTATTTTATTTAATTTCCCTCTTAAAAAATCTTTAAATCAGTACCTTTCGTATAACATTATTTTTCTGCAGCATTAATCACTCAAAAAAAAATTTTTTTTTGTTTAAGTATTATTTGTCGAATCATTGTCACAAAAGAAAATTTTTATTCAGGTGAAAATGTAATTGTATGAGCTTGAATCAATTCTGAAGATTTTTGCAAATGATCATTATTTTTAAAATTCAATAAATGAATTTTTGGGCTTAAATGACACATATCGTTAGATGAATAAATAAATTATACGAACAACCAAATAAATTTTCTCCAGCATTAATAATAAAAGTAAATTCAACATTGAACAATTCATCTGTCAGTCTTTTTGCAAAGTGGAACTATTGTTTACCTCAAATAATTACGTTAATAATTGTCTCATCAAATAATCTTTTACAAAATAAATAATAAAGAAACACCAAATAAGTAAATAAAATATAAATGAACAAATAAATATAAAATCATTAAAAAATATAAGAATAAAACCATAAATAATGGAAAAATTCGTATAAAATAAATAAATAATATGTAAATAAATACACAAATAAATACATAAAAAATAAACAAACAAATACCGCATAAATAAATAATATCCGATTGTCCAAAAATTAAAAAATGAATAAATAAGCGTATAATTAATAAATAAACACGTGTGAACGCGATATGCGAAAATCAACCCTACTTTTAAGGGATGCACATTCAGAGCGGAAACTCGTTTCAGACTTGCGCGGTATTGCTCGTTCAAAGTGGCGTGTATGGAGAAATGGACACACGTGTTGCCCATATGGAAAGGGGCGAATAAGGGGGGGGGGGGGGGCAACGTAGTCGGGACATGTGTGCACCTACGCGAGACGGGGCTGCTGTTCGTATGTGGACAAGTTCACATGATTTTCCATGCGAGCCCCGTGTGACAAGGGTCGTCCGGGAGCGAATCGCCCCCCGCGCATCATATGGCAAAATAATAAAAGATAGGCGTCCCGCATGCGCGAATGGAGAGGAGAAGTGAAAGTAACCACTGACCGTGCATGAGATAATAATAATAATAATAATAATAATAATAGTTATAATGGAATCAAAGTGCCCAGAAGGGTGAATAATGTTTGAGGCTTGGTTGCAACCGCGATGAGGTTAATTCGATAAATACACGTGTTTGGTTAAAGAACCGAGGTGACCGGATCGGTATTATATTTGTCAAGCCTCCGAAAAAAATATTGTTTTTTTTTTTTTCTTTTTTTTTTAGTGATAATTTATATTTATTATTTCGTTATATTGACAATTATTTTTTTAGGATTCTGTAAATGAACAATCTTGAAAAAATATCATATGAATAATAATTATTAAAATAATTATAAATCATTGAAAATATGAATGTGAATAAATGATATTTATAATTATTTGTTTTGGGGTTATTTATTTATGATATTTATCAGTAGATTTTTTATGATTATTCATTTTTGCGTTTGTTTTATCGATACTTTTTTTTAATAGTTATTTTATCGATTTATCATTGAATTGTATTTTTTTTTTTTTGATATTCGTTTTTAATGCACGGTTTTATGTAATAATTTTTCCTTATTTTTGTACTGATTGTTTGATACAATAATACACTGTTATTGATTTTTTCATCATTTGTTTTCACAATTATTTATTTTTATTATCTTTTTTTTAATCGATGCCTCCATTCGAAAATATATTTTAATTAATTTTTCATTGCTACTTTTCATTGACTAATTTGTACTTAATATATTATGTATAAACGTTGGAAATGCTCCTATCCAAATTTATTATTATTTCATCAATGCCATAATTTAAAAAAAATTCGATATTTTAAAAATTTTCATTTATATGTATTTTTTTCATATTTATAAATTTCACGAATAATGAATTATTAATTTATGAATGTCGAAAAATCTTGAGAGGCTTTCCCATAAGTAAAATTGGAAAGTGTCTGAAAAATCTTTCCCCAACGCTGAACGATACCGATCGTAATTTTACTCATAAATTATTTTTTCTCTTCGATAAACTGTGCAGTCTTTAAAATTAAATATATTAATAAAGTATAATTACATTTTTGTGATTTTTATCAACGCCCAGTGAAAACTGGTGTTTTTTTACACATGTAATGACAAAGGTTGGGGGGAGGGGGGAGTTTAGTTTCATCATAATCGTGGCTAGAGGACTCGCCTGCGCGTGGCTCCTGCGAGTAGGCAATCCACTTTGCACCAATGTATTAGAGCCCGGGGCTCATTCTAAAGCGCCGATCTCCTAGACCTAATTATTTTTTTTTAATAAAAAAATATATAAATAAAGAACTTTTAATGAAGCTAAATAAATCATTTCTAACCTATATAAATAAATAAATAATAAACAAATAATGAATATTTAAAGGATAAACAAAAATGAATAATCAACCAATATAAAAAATATAGATATATATATATAAATAAATATGAATAATAAATAAATAAACAAATAAATGAATATTAAATTAATTAGAACCTCAAAAGCTACCATTTACTTATTGCTATTGTATATTAAAAATAATAATAATAATAAACATTTACTAATAATAAAAAATCAATATAAAAAAATAATAAAAATTGACAAATACTAAAAAAAAAAAATGAAAAAAAGAATAAATATTGACGAATGAAAAAAATATTTTTTAAAAATAGTAAACATTGACGAATAATTTTTAAAAAATTCAAAAAATCATTCTCATTCGCAAATAATAAAAAATGTTAAAAAAAAAAAATAAATATTCACAGATAATGGTACAACGATGAAAAACGAAGGAAAAAAATTGTTATTCGAAAGGAAAGAGGCGATTATGAGAGGAGAATGCACGGGAACGGGTTGAAATAAATATATTGGCACTTTCACGATGTTCGTATAGGACAATCGATTAAATAAATTGATTCATTAAGTTCCCGATCGAGAGGTCTCGCGACGCGAATTCGGCTCGAGTGGAGTTTCGACACTCCTCCTCCTTTTTATTGGGCCGTCGAATCGCTCGGGGGACTTTCTGAATTCCCAGCGTGTCGTTTCTCGGACGGAGTTGAGCGTCCAGATCTCGTAAATTTACAAGCCCGTGTTTGTGTGCCCGCGCGTACGAATATATTTAGAGAGGCGTACGTGGGGAGCGCGGGAAGCAATTTTCGTTGCCTCTGATCGTCATAATAACAACGTTCGAGTATCGCCGATGACGATCAACGGCAAAAACGAAGAGAAAACTGCGACTCGTTTCTCGGATCGGATAAATTTACGAGGGGGTGAGCCCCCCGTCCCTCTCCACCCCCTCTCCTTTATAACCGATAAATACACGAATAAACGAAGCCGAAAAGAAATAAATGAATAAATAAATTATCGAATGGACGAATAAGTATAAGAATGATATAAATGGACATGTTCGAACAAATAAGTTGATTAATTATATCGTTGAGCAATCAATTCGAAAACACACATTTACGAATTCACGTATAAATTCGAATTTGTTTTTTTCTTTTTTTTTTGTCAAGTTTCAACGAGTCGTATTAAATAAATCGAGAAAAATAATCAGAATATTTAATAAATTGAATTTCGCGAATTAATCATTTTTTTGTACAAATGGAATAAATAAATATACATTTAAATAACGTTAAATAAAATGTTGATATAAAGAAATAAATAATTCTGCTGATCTGTGAATGAATATTATTTATCAACGAGAAGTACTGGAATAATGAGATGATAAATACGAAATAGAAAGTAATTAATTGAATGTAATGAATAAGAATAATAATGATATTTGAATAAATTAATGAATGAATGAACAAATTCATTCGTGAAATAAATTAATGAAGGGATGAACAAATTCATTCCTGAAATAAATTAATGAATCAATGAACGAATTCATTCGTGAAATAAATGAATGAATGAATGAACAAATTCATTCGTGAAATAAATGAATGAATTCATTCGTGAAATAAATGAATGAATGAATGAACAAATTCATCCGTGAAATTAATTACTGAATGAATGAACAAATTCATTCGTGTAATAAATTGATGAATGAATGAACAAATTCATTCGTCAAATAAATTAATGAATGAATGAACAAATTCATTCGTCAAATAAATTAATGAATGAATGAACAAATTCATTCGTCAAATAAATTAATGAATGAATGAACGAATTCATTCGTCAAATAAATTAATGAATGAATGAACGAATTCATTCGTGAAATAAATGAATGAATGAATGAACAAATTCATTCGTGAAATAAATTAATGAATAAACAAATGAATCTCCTCTGGCACTAATTGACGTCTAAAAAAATCCCGAAGTGAAATTGGGGGCTCCTCGATAACAGAGCCAAGAAAGAAGAAGAAAAAGGAAGTCGATAATTCATAATCCTGCGATTGAGCAAAACAATTTGAAAATTAACTTTCACGCACTACGCCCGAGCCGGAACGCCTCTCTCTTCTCGTCAAGAAAAATTCCGATTGAGCCAGGAGAGGCGCGCGAGGTGGAGGAGACGAAGGCGGTCTGGCTGCTTCAGGAGGCCCGAAAACCCCAAGGGGACTACTTGCGTACATGCGCAATTAAACACGTTTTTAACCATTCGATAAGAAAACATGATCGAGGTCGATCGAGCATCGTAAAGATTTCTCATTTGATCGCTATAATAATAATAATAATAATAATAAGAAGAATTTTGTAATAATATGTATTATTGTAAAGATTTTTTATTTGATAGTTTAACAATAATGATGGGATAATAATAAAAATAATAATAGTTATTATTATTATTACTATTATTATATATTATTATTAATAATAAGAATTTTGTAACGATACGTATTACTGTTATTTTATTTCACATTTTTCATTTATTTATTTTTATTATTATTATTATTTTATCAATTATATTAGCATAAAAATATACTGTAATAACGTAGTAATAATAGTAATAATAATAATACAATTTAATATTGTTTTATTACATTGTATATTAAATTATCTTAAATTATTATTATTTTGGAAGAGTAATAACGATTAACAAATACAAAAATACAACAAAGGTATACATGACGAAGGAATATGAATGAAAAAAAATGTAGTCATAAAATAATACAATATTAATAACTAAATTATTGTTGGTGATAATAATGATAAAAGTAATAATATAAATTGAGGAATAGTGAGAACTAGGAAATGTCTTTCCAGAGAGAGAGAAAGAGATAATGATGATGATGATGATGATGATAAACATTTTTTTATATCCCCTTTAGGAGGATTTTTATCCTTAAAGGATTTAAATTTTCAAGGCTAATAATATTGAATAATATTATTATATTATCCTCATATTATAATAATAATATTATAGTATTCAATTTACTAATAATAATATTATATTATATGAATAATTTAATATCCTGAAAATTAATAATATTTAATTTTTACGAGAGATTGAGAGAGGGAAAAGGAAATGAGACTGCCCATTAGCTACATTAAGACAAACACATCTTTTATTCAATTATGTCCAATCGAATTATCGACGCGCTATTAATTTCTCATCGGGTGGAAAAAAAATAATGAACGAGGCAGAAAAAAGAGTCAATACGATTACTGTGCTCGTATGTTCTGCTCACTGAAGAGAAAAACGTATCTTTTTTTCCTTCAAATGATTCTGCTGGTTTGGATTGCCGATGACAACATTGATCTGTCGTAAGCTAAAGAGAGAAAGAGAGATGATGATGATGATAAAGTTTATTATGCTCTAGTCATAGACTTTCGGGCAAAAAATAAAGAAATGATAATAAAAAAAAAAAAAAAACTTAAAACATAAAAAAATTTAAAAATTTACTTAACAAAATAAAAGTAAAAATAATACAATAAAAATAATAAGAATAAAACAATAATAATAATATTGATAATAATGACTAAAAATAATAATAATGATAACAATAATAATACAATAATAAAGAGAATAAAAATTGCGGAAAAACTACGAACTAAGAAACCAAACAACAAAAATAATCCGAAAACCATAATAAAATAATGGAGAAAAAAATAATAAAAAAGAAAAATAAAAGGAGAGAGAGAGAGAGAGATAATAAAAACTACGACTTCATTTTTTTTTCATAAACAAATGGCATTGGCAGCAACAACAAACCCAAACAAACCCAAACCGATAATATTGGCAATACTATCGTATCTATTATTATTATCAGCATCATCATCATCACCATCATCAGCATCATTATCATTATCTCTTCATCTCTATCGCTCGGCCTCCTTGTGGTGGTCCATTTGCTGCACTTTGGACAAAGAAGAGTCAGGCACGCTAAAGAGCAGGATGGATCAGAAATAAAGAGTCGTCAGCGAAGGCAGATGAGAAAGAGGAGGAAAACAGAGGAAGCGGATGAACGAGAAAAAGAAAATGGCGGATACGAAGACGGAAATAGCGAGGGACGAGAGAGAAAAAGAAAAGCTTGCGGGAAATAAAATATGAAAAAGGTGAAAGAGTAGCAGAAAAGGTGATGAGAGGGGAAGGGGCAGTGAAGGAAATGGCTAATGTAAAAACAAGATCATAGCGAAAAGAGAGAATTGGACGAGCAAGGAAAGATAATAAAACCAGTTCGAGCAACAAGAAAATCAGGATGAAATGGGAAGAAATGAAAATGAGACATTCCTAGTTAAAAACAAGTATGAAAGGGACCAACCGAGGAACAAAACTGGTCGATGAAGGACATCAAAGGTCAACAGACCAAAGACAAGCATCAAAGAGATCAACTGGAGTCCAACTGGACGATAATGGAGATCGAAAGTCATCAGGCCAAAGTCAATAATAAAAGAAATCAAGTGTAGTCGAACTGACTGATCAAGGACATCAAAATTCAACAGACCAAAAACAAGCATCAAACAAACCAACTG
>JAPYZI010002215.1:0-27170 GCA_030523105.1 Ophioninae sp. A BG-2022a | reverse complement strand
CCTCTTTTTTTGCGATTTTTCAAGTGGACTTTCCGGGAAAACTATCAGCGATATCGATACGAATCCAACGCCATTGTTTAAGTTAGGCAAAAACCTTTTTCAAACCCACCAAATAAATCCCCATAGCCTAAGAGAAGGTTATCCTACGACCTTTTGAAATATCGTGATTTTTGAGATTTCGGAAAAGTGGCCTGGGAGGACGATAAAAAATTTTTTTCCGTTTTTTAAGTATTAAAAGGGTGTATTTGATCGTAAATTTTCCGCTGTTTACGAATATGCCCGAGTTTTTGCCGAAAGTACAAAATTACACTGGGAAAATGGAAAAAAACGTTTCTAGAATATTTTTTTGACATTTTTCCTGAGAAATAGAGAGTTCAAGGCGAATAAAATGGTGGATTTGTTGAAATATTAATGACAATTCAGGTGTTGATCGGGGAACTAAACATGCTTGTATCAATCGACTCAGAATTTCACCTCCAAACCCCCATTTCATGGACGATATTCCGTCGTGGGACACCCTGTATGCTACAATACCTATAAGAGGAAGCAGGGCACGACTATTCCCCGAAGCATAACATCTACAGGAGTAAGCAGGACGCCATCATTCTCTCAACGAGAGAAAGCGAGAACGAGAATGAAAACCGCAGTCAGCGCCGCTACTTGAGAACTATCAATGGGGGCAGCCCCCAGCAGAATCGGCACATATAACCCTTAAGAACTGTCCTTTCATGCACATCTGACTTCGTTGGTAATTGTCGCCGCAAACACACGATAAAAGCGATGAGGGTGCAGAAGAGAACACGATAGTAGCGCCAACGGCAAAAGTAAAGAGGCGACCAGCAACAGTTTGCAATCAACGACCGAACGATTTTGTCCAGCAAAAACTTGATATTCAAGTAAAATGTGCTATTTCAAGCCTTTTTGGGTTTAAACTTCTTAATTGATCCCTTAATTGAACGGCGATCGATGGAATGCTATTCCATAGCGCGAATCCATATTCATTGTACGAAGCTTCGGTCTCATTTACACGGGGACCGCTGGACAACAAAAGATCCCAGTTAACGCGGTTTCACATAGTAAAGTTATTCGCGGTCTGCCCTTTTGTCCGCAAGCAAATGTTCCTTGGACTTGATTCGCTATCTCGTCGGATCATTGGTATAGCAATTCCTAACCAATGTGTCAAACGTAATCAAATAAAGAAAACACAAGTGAAATTGAATGCATATTAATACTCGTACCAAAATTCCTTTACCGAAGAGAATATTGTGTTCGTTGGAAAATCTATAGCTCTTCCCTTTTCACGTCCGTTTCGAGGTCAAACCCAAGTGAAATTTGCATTATTGGGTACAACTTGCACGGAACTTACAACACGAATAGGGAAAAAAACAAAGATCCAAAAGTTCATTCACTGTACCAAAGATGAGTTCGGGTTTCATTTCCGAGGCTGAAATAGCCGAGCAGCGGAGAATACGCCAGGAGGAATGGGACCGTGTGAGAACGGCTGATCAACCGCAAGGTGGGTAACTTTCAGTTCCTTTTTCTGTTTCGTTCAGTGTCCGATGAACGAGAGTCTAGAATTAATCATTTCCAGAGCCACCTGAAGAAAAATACGACCCACGGTCTCTCTTCGACAGACTTCAGGAACAGAAAAATAAGCGAGACATGGAATATGAAGAAGCTCACAAACTCAGTAAGTAAATGGCCTGCCAATATTTTTCTTAGTTCAACCGAACATTGTATCCTTCAATATCATTGCTTTTTCAGAAAACATGATCAAAGGTTTAGATGACGACGAAGTCGAGTTCCTAGATCTTGTCGACCGAACCAAACTGGAAGAGGAGCGCAAAAAGAATCTGGAGGAAGCGAAAGAGATGAGGGATTTCAAGGCAGCTGTTGCGTCTCTGCAAGAAAAATCAATGGACGAGAAACTCAAACAAGAACTGAAAAAGCCACAAAGCACCGTTAAAAATCCTTCTGGTGCGAGGTAATGGAGCCAATCGTGTTGAAAGATAATAAGAAACAACATTAGATTTTTCTATCGCATATTATGGGTATTCAGGTTTAGTCAAGAGCGATATCATAATCTTTCACAATTTCAGCGGAAAGAATTCACAGCTTCGTTTATTGGCTGGGGTAATAGTGAAGAAACAAGGTATGCTCTATCAAAGAGATGAGAACTGCGCAAGTATTTTACTTCCATACAAGATGTTATTTTTGATCCTACGGGCACAGGAAATGAAGGCAGAGGAACTAAGAAAAAGTTTTCCGAAATCGATGACAGCAACAGCAAGGATGACGAAAAAGTTGAAGAAATTGAGGCAGCATCCGCCACGGACGTGAGGATGGATGAAACAGGAAAAATGGCAGTGGATAATGATAAAGCTGCGAGACCGAATATCGCGAAGGAAGTAACGTCGTCAGGAATGAGATGCATCGGAATCCTGCCGGGCCTCGGATCTTACGAGGACTCTAGCGATAGTGATTGCAGTAGTTCGGATTCAGATCGTGAACAAGATTCTTGCCATATCAAGTATGATCTTTTAGGAAGAAAAATTGAAATACCGGTCGCGAATAAGAATCAGAGTTAAGAGGATAATTCGTCATGCCAATAAAGGACCGAATCGTAGATAAAACGCACAAAAAAAATACTGCATGGATGTAAAATAAATGTCACTTTGAGCATCCATCGATCGTGGATTATAAATCGCGTATGAGTTGTACCTAATTATTATACATATACATGTACGAGTGCATTTAAACGTGTTAAGAAACTGTGGCCGACTATTAGATATTGCAAGTTTTATACGCACGAGGCTATATACATATATATCAAGTAATAGAATCCTAAAATGAGCAAAAACGGCTGGTTTTTTCACTGTATTTCTTATTCCCAGTTATTACGAGCAAATAATCATCCTTCCCCAAGCGCACTTTCCGACACTATAAACTTCCTATACTATTCTAAAATATTTCTTTTTCTTTTCATTTGCAGCGCGAAACGTGAAAAAAATCCACCAAAATCTACCAATTGAACGATGGTGAGTCTCACTATCCGTACAAAAAAGAAAACGCTTTTTGTGGCGTTCACCAATAGGAAAGTCAGGACGATGATTAAAATTTAATAACAAAAAAAGAAATTCGTACCGCGCTTATTTTTTTTTCACAATCGCTAGTAAATTACTTTGGCGGTGATGCTTCAACAATTTATTCTCGACTTAACGTCGTATATCCTCCTTCCTTCTTCGCAAGCTATCGGTCGACTCACGACCCCGAAAATACACCGGTCTCTAATGCTAAATCACTCGAAATACTCTTTCGACCGCCCTTTAGAGAATATCAAGATACTGAAAGTGTCATAAAAATGTAACACTCTCGTTCGGTTTCAATTACTCCGCATAAAATTACTATTACGAGTTTTTCTTACACTTATTAACAACAATATGGCCGAATGAATATTTCAAGTGATTTTAGCATTCGGATTGGTACTGGTTGTTACAAATAGAGTGTGATACGCGGCCACCCCGTCTGTCGTTTATCTTAATAAATAATGTAGAAATAGATGGTCAAGGATGTCCCTCCTCGGTACTTGACGATGAAACGGGTCCGCTGAGGATACTCCAAGTATAAAAATGCGCCAATCAATGGGTCTCCTGTCCCAGAAGCGACAATTGCTTGAGGAACTGCCGTGCGTTTATGAGGGTCGTCGATCCATATACGACTCTCTTATTGGCGCCGCTACCGGTTTTTTGCTGCGAACGAAAACTCGCGGGTCTTGTCTTTTCTCACCAGAAATGCTATCTACACTCCACTCCCACACACGCGCCAAATACACGTGCAAAGACACGTAGAGAGTAAGAGAGGAGAAACAGAATTTACAAACCTTGACATAGTCGACTAAGTTCTGATACTCTATGTAGTTCCCTCCACCAACAATAAAAACAATGACGTCCTGGAATGTAGTTTTGTTCTTTGGCGTCTGTTCGGCTTGTTTCAATTGTTTCGGGTCCAGATAATAGTAATCCTCGACTCCAGAGCCCTGCCTCATTTCTATTAATTCGTCGACGATCTTCGTAACCGGCAAATTCTATACAAAACTCCAATGACACGTGTTACGAATCAACAAGGACATAATAGGTAAAGTGATGGTTGTAACAGGTTGTAACGACTCACATGCCTCTTGACGACTAAATTTTTAACGCCTTCCATTACAAACGAGGAGCCTTGATTCATCAACTTCGAAAACATACTGACTGTTTTCGTGCCACCGCCTTCGTAACTATTCTGTACACCTGATATCCTCGTATAATTCCTAGCGAAAAAGGATTCGTGTTTTTGTTTCGTTTTCTACAAATTGGGAATTACGTTATGAATTGAAGTGAGACATTTAACGCTTGGGTATCTTACCGCCATCGCTTGATGTGCGTAAGGGGATTCAAGTCGCAGCCAGTGTTCGCCAAAGCTGCCTCGTATTTGTTGTACTCTGCCTGGAAGGCGTATTATTGTTTATGTAAAACAGCACGATGAAAATAAAATCGCTGTTGCAAAATTCAGGACTCACGTCGGAGATGTTGTTGCAGAGATCATAAATAACGAAGAGCCGTAGTTTGTCCTCCGGTGTACCGGCATCCGGATCATTGATGATGTCAAGAATACTACGATCGAGAGTCTGCTTGCTCATGATCTTCTCCTCGATCTCGAAGAACGTGTCGAGACGCCTCGATTTTATCGCGTTCAATATTCCAGTCGCGATCGTTGTGTGCATGTCTATTAGCCGCTTCATCTCAAGGAGTTGAGGCAGAGAATTTACGGCGCTCGTCAATCGAGCTGTGTTATTTGCCATTGAGTAAGCTGCGTCGCTGTCACCATCGATACCCTAAAATTGTTTCACTTCGTACAGAAACATGCGACGAATCAATCTTCAATATAAATTTGAAATATAAAACTTGAATTAATTAAATTAAGAATGATAATTTTATCTCATTAAAGATGCAATCTTTAAAAAAATATTTTCTACTTAATTTAAATAAGATAATTTATTTAATTAGAGATAAAAAGATGAATTTAGAAAAAAAAGCGATGAATTTCCGACGTCTGGTTTTTACGTACCATGGAGGTCTTGAGCTTCTTCACTTCCTCCTCGAAAGTTCGATACTGTTCGAGTTCTTCCTGTATAGCTTCGGCAACTCTGGGGAAAGGACTGCCCTTGTGTTGTAGCCAAAAGCGATCCGCGTTGTTCAACTCGCAAGCCCGCGTCTTTGAGCGTGCTCCACCAGCCGGCGACCTGCCCACATTCTCATCTACGACCAATCTGTTCAGAGCGAGCTCCAGTACGTCATGCGCTAAAGCTTGATAAGTCCACGTATGATGGAGGGGCGTCGCCATATCTATACTTCGATCCAGTACGATCAGAACAGGTCTCTGAAAACTGACGAAACGTTTCGAGACTTTTTCGAAATTGCGAAAACGTTCGTGACTGGTCCAGCACTTTGCCAATCCACCGAACTAACCAGGGATGTAGCTGAACGTGTATAGTTGTTTAAAGTAAGTATGCAACAATTACCTAAAGTGCCCGGAAGCTGTGGCTTCTCCCTGAAATAGGCTGTTTCTTGTGTCCCATACATTCTCCCGCAACTTTTTATCCAATTTCTTGGCAACCATCTCAGCGGCGTTTCCCCGTGGACATCTGATAATCGGAACCGTTCCCAATGTCACGAAAACCGAGAAAAGACTGTCCACCACTATATCCATTATTGACTCCATTTCAGTGTCTTTGATGTCACCCTTGTTGATGGCTGAAACCGAAACGAGCCACTACTTTCTTGTCCACGATTTTATTATCAACGATAAACAATCGAGAGAAGGTTGACGATACCGTGATACGATATGATGTCGCTGTTCTGATGTCTCAGTACAAAAAGGTCGTCTTCCAGCGTGATAAAATTGAGATACTGATCAAAAACTTTGTGGATATTGGCAACAGCACCGGAGACCAATGCAGCTGCTGCCAAATCCTCCATCTTTTGTCTTGATATGGGCGATATGAAGTTCAAATGATAAATATCGTAGAGGCCATTCTGCAAGTCCTGACCTATGCGGCCCAGATTTTCATCCGTCGGAGAACAAAAGTATATTGCTGGGACTTCTGGTATGGAATCTCTGTCCGAATGTAACTGCCTGCGAGTACGAGAGAAGAAAAAAAGGATTGGTACAATAGTCGGTCGCAGAACCAGGATAAACGCACATATGCAGCGTGATGCCAAGTTCCCTGAGCTCCTTGATAGATATCAGCGGTGATATTATGTCCTGCCCCATACGGTCATATATCAGAATCTTCCATGTAGGAACTGCTGCATTTACCTTACTCTCTGGCTGATTCAAATTTAGCATTTGCTTCAGTGCATCTGAAAACAAGATGATAAGAATGTTTACAATGTTGGTGTATATAATGGCAACAAGTATAATGTATCGTTGTGAAAATCATGATAACAATGCTGTTCATAATTGTATAACAATGGAACTGTCAGAGCATTATAGTTGGGATGCTTGAGAAAACAGCGAGTAATGAAATTATCACACGTAACATAACCACGATATGACAATTCTGGAGCAGCGGAATTAACGACGTCCAATTATGTTTAAAGAATCACTTTTACTTACGTATCTGCTTATCCCGTAGGCTCATCATTTTCACCCGTTAAACGATAAAACCACGTGAAAAATTCTAACAGTTACAAATAAAATATGATTGGTGACGTTGAGAAATTTGTCTCCGTATTTCTGTCAATAAGCCATATGGTAAAACCTCAAGCGGAGTTTTTACGAGACTATAAAGCGCTTAATTTGTTACCCCCTGTAGGAAACTCATTGGAATGAACTTTTTGTCCGATTACAGAGAATCGCAACGCCACCTACCCATATCATAAACTGACTCATGTGCGTTCTCGTCTCCGTCTCGTTTCGTTTGTCAATGTCCAGTGTCAAAGGCAAATGCCAGTGTAAACTTTTAGTTTTTTTCCCCTTGTTTTTGTTTTTTCAATTATTCAATAATTCGTAAAAATCGTTACACGGCAGGGCAAAAGTACAAATGTATAAGTGATATTAAAAATAATGCTTTCATATTAAGCGTAAGTGCAATTCGTCGGTGAAAAGTCTCGGGTCGTGAAGAAAATTGCTACTATGGCCAACCATTACGAAGTACCGAGCTGGTGTGTACAAATGAATCTCTTGCGATATTTCCACGGCGTTCCGGTTTTGTTTTTTGTATCTTTCATTATCGCTAATTTCTGACGTTTCGTCGGAATACTGATCTTTCTGTTTTGCACATGATTCGTGGACAATTGCGACTGCACGAAAGTTGTTTCTCCTTTCAGGGCTGGGAAACCACCAGTCGGTTTGCATCTCGATGTTTTGAAAGGAGATAAATTGATTCAGGTAAAACTGTTGAACATTTTCTACATTATCGATGTCATGAACTATTGTTACAGCGAAACATTTTACAGAAATTAATGGTGGATGAGAAGAAATGTTACCTGTTCGGCAGAAATCAACAACTGAATGACTTCTGTATAGATCATGCTTCCTGTTCGAGAGTCCATTCCGCTCTTGTTTACCACAAACATCTGAACAGAGCATTCTTGGTCGATCTTGGTAGCAGTGAGTTTTTTCTTCGATTTTTCATTTATACAATTTATCAATATGGGTTCTTTCTTCATCAAAGTTTTATCCATTCACCCGTAAAATGCATTTCGATCACTGCAAAAATTGCTCTTTCTTACTGCATGATTGAAATGATCAGTAAATCACAATTTTGATCCAAGATGTGGTTCTGCAGAGTAGTGGCATAGCTAAGTTTCTAGCATCCAAATACAGCTTATTTGCTAAGCTTACTAAGTGACGAGACAACTAAAGTATTTCTTCGTGTCTAGCTCATGGCACATACATAGGGAATATGAGGTTGGAGTCACACAAACCCACCCAATTACCTATCGACAGTACATTTCATTTCGGAGCTTCCACACGATACTATATTATCCGAGAGAGACCTCAGAGTGGAGCAAGAGCCATAATAGAAGAAATGGAGAAGTCCTTGGATGACATAGATGCGGGGGGACTCTTGGGCCTTCCTGAGACAGAAACGGAGCTTGACGTAAGATTGACAATGCATTGAACACCCGTCCGTATCATAAGCTTCAGCTGAAGCGCGATTAACTTAAAGATGTGAAACCGTTTTTTTAGAATTTGACAGAATTCAACACTGCGCATAATAGGCGAATCTCGATGCTCGGTATTAGTGACGACGATGTTCACAAGCCGACGAGAAAACGGAAGAAAAAGGGTATAACGTTCAATGATGATGAGGAAGTCATTAATCCGGAGGACGTTGATCCATCGGTTGGTCGTTTCCGTAATCTCGTACAAACTACAGTTGTTCCTAGTAAGGTATGTAATAATTATAAATTTTATAGATGAGGTAAGTGATAAAATAGCTGTTCAGTCGTGAAATGTAACTTGGGTCAATGTCTGAATGGCTGATCCGTCCAAAAAATATAAATACGTCGATAAGAAGTTGACCTCTCGTGTGGAATTGTTATGGGATTTTTTTTGCTTTTTTTGCAGAGAATGAGACTAGAAGGTGGATTGATATCTCTGACAGAAGAGAGTCACAATCCATTGAAACACATACAGCAGTCATCTTCGGCGCCGCAGCTCTATCACGATTTACCACCCGAGCAATTTACGACTTCCTCGTTGCCGAGCAATCCGTTCTCAACAGCTCTGACGTCACTCACGTCTCGTCTCGGCATAGCTCTACCGAATCCCGCCCCGGAGGTGGAAATGACGCCACATCAGATGCAAACGGAGCCCTCTCACATGACCGAAATTTCAGGATCGATGGAGTCTCACACAGTGGAGCCGAAAAAGAAAAAATACGCGAAAGAAGCTTGGCCCGGAAAAAAACCCTTACCAACGCTCTTGGTATAATTTTAGTAATTATGTGTATGCATATGAATCTATCCATATACGTTTCTTACTTGCTCCCGTGAATTCCGTTTACTTGAGAACAAACCCGGATACGCTCCCAATCGACAAGTGAAAAGTTTTCTCGTCTGCGTTCATCGAGCTTCAATGTAAATAATTATCATGTAATTTTGCCAATGCCAAATCCTTTTGGAAGAAATTGGCAAGGAGACAAACAAAGGCGACGTGTTCGAGGGGCTGATCGTCGTTTCATGGAAAGAAAAAAAAATACAAAAGAAATACATTTTATTTGGTAAACATAATGGAAACAGTACATGTAGCGAGTATTCCCGTGAACTGACAGAGTGCACACGGTCAAGGCATAGTTTTTGTGGCAACAGCAATAGGCCAAGTCACCGGTCCCTTCATAACAACATCGCTCAACGAGCTCTTGATCTTGACGAAGCGTCGCTTGAACTCCAGACCGCATCCTTTGGACAAGCGAAAATCGACCAATATCTTTCCGTCCATATCGACGATTATTGCCTTAAATACGAGAGGCATTTTTCTTCTGTCGACCGTCGAGACTGTGATCTAAAGAAGAAAAAAAGGATTTTCGTTAAGCGTAAATGAAGTACGGAAGGGTTCTGAGCGCTCGATATCTATAGTCACTTACGATGCCGACGTCGTTTATTCGATAATTATAATTCTCGTTCTCCAAACAATTGATCAGAGTTTTCACCGTTGATTCACAATCCGTTTTAACGAAGAATCTCGTCATACGTCGAACGAGACGTTGGAACGTGTTCTGCGAGGAAAAAGATTGAAATGTCTAATATAATTCTCGATACGAAATTTTATGCTGAGAAAACATTAGCCTGCGTATTTATAGAGTTCTGTGTGCGTTTTATGTATTTTACTAGTATTGGGAAAGCTCGAAAAGGAAGGGGAGAAAAAATGTAGATCCGCATACCTGACTCGTTTGGGTGTTTTGCATAGCTTGAAGTTGCGTGCACAGCAAGAGATCCTCAACGTGTGCAGGCTGCGAGAAGGAGAAACCGGGTCTTTCCTCCAGATTAATCTGAACCGTTTCGACTTTCTCCATTCCCGGCAACTCCGGTTGAGAGAGGCATAGTCTCGTCAAGTTCTCCTCATCGTCGGAACGCATGCATTTTGCAATAGAGCCGTCGACGCGATCCTTTTCCACGTCGTTGCAATCTGAAATTTCAAACGAATGTCGTAATATCCATCAGTCAAGATTATGACCCCGATTTTATCGAGGGCTTACTCAAACAGAAGTAATGCAATTAAGGGAACAATCAAGCAAAACTCGCAATCTGCGAAATTCCAGATATCGTTTGTTTGCTGATCGGAACCTCTAACAACGCCAAAACCAATTATTTGGAAAGTCGCGACGAAAGGAAGCCAGTCGTGATAATCAGTCCTGGTGAGGTGCACTGCCGACCGCACTTCGGTATTCCAGCTTTATGAAATTGAAACGATCATACAGCTAGATAACCAAAGAGAGAACGGAAGACATTGTTCGCTACCATTCTCGATCGCATAGTTTCTCGTACAGCGATACCCGCTTCGTTGATCCAATTTACGTTGCGATAGCCGACGCTCTTTGCTTTGGTAATCGAGCTTTATGAATCTTTCAATTCATCATAGAGCTGTATTACCAAAGTAAAGGCAAAAGCTTCCGGAATGCTTCCCCGATGCGTCGTCGATACTCCACGGATGTTTCCAGTGTCCTCCAGGTTGGGTACCGAGTCGCCTTGAGTAATTGCATTCGTGTACTCAGAGTCACTCAGTACCTGACCAAGAAAACAGCACTTGCCGTGCTGGAGCTATGATCAGTATTCGTTACAATCTATTCAAGAATAAACAACTTTTAGACTTTCTGCAAAAAATGTTTCGTTTTTCAAATACCATTGGACGATTATTTGGGAAACACGATAACAGTCTGGTAGACGCAGAGTCGCCCTGTTTAAGCCCAATGGAGAGCATTGAAAATTAGTCTTGCGTTAAAAAAAGAAAAAGGAGTTAAAATTAAGGTATATCGTACCTCTGCGGAAACTTTTGAGGTACCACCGATGATTTTTAATGTCCTTAATCGTGTATCTCCCCGATGGTACATGAACGAGAATTTTTCGTATCAATCCAAGCGCTGTATTGTCCAGTTTCTTCCAGGGCGTCAACGACATGTATTTGCCCTCTCGCCATGCCACATACTCCGGGCATTCTGCCATGGACTGATCCCAAGGCAGTTCTATACATTTCACATACGGACCAGTTATAAACTAAAGGATGTAAGTTTGATTAGCGTTAGATTTATCGAAACGTGGGCGACGTAATAACCGACCGAAAAATATGTCCGATCACCTTACGAAAGATAAACATCGCGCTATAAGTGTGTAACGTATCGTTGTCTCAATTTACCTCCGGCGAGAAGAGCGACGAATATTATTCCGCACGACCAGATGTCAGCCGGCTCGGCGTGATAAGGTCGTGAAAGAACTTCCGGCGCGACGTACGGCAACGTGCCGCATCGCTTGTCAAGACAACGCTCCTTTCCTTGCAACCGATACACCGTCGCAAGACCAAAATCCGACACTTTCAAATTATCCTTATCGTCTAACAACAAATTCTCCGGCTTCAGGTCCCTGTGGGCTATCCCACGACTGTGCAGGTACTCTACCGCGGACAGCAATTGTTTGAAGTATCTCTGGGCTTCCCAGCAAGGCATTCCTATGTCTGGTTCTGGAGTAATTATCGTTCGAATCAGTTGATGGAAAAAACATCAATTTAATGTTCAATTTCAACCATTATTTCTGTGGCATATTTATATTTAAAGTAATGGCGTTCAACCATTATGGCCAGAGAAATAATGGTGTTCATCTATTATTTCTCTGACTTATCTATGTTTGAAAATAATCGATAAATATCAATGTGATATCCATGTACAGATAAAAGATATTATTCGATTTCTACCTCACATACACTGCCACTAAAAGTAAGAATACTTCGAATTTGCTTAAATCAGTCAGTGATAAAAAAGAATTTCATATGCCATGCAGTAGTTGATGAACTTTAACATATTACAATTTCTTGTTGCTTTAAATATTTTATACCACATGCCAGAGCTGTCCAGTTACGGCATGTTATGAAACCTGCGACGTTTCAGATTTGAATTAGAGGTGACATGATCTTTTTGTATTCAAGAATGTTGTGTGAATGCAAAGATTAGGAGAAAAGAAAAATGGAATTATAACGGAGTTAATTATGTTTATGCGACGAATAGTTGAGCACCACTTTGGGTATTTTCAGCCGCTCCACATTTTTTATTCCAATTGAAAATTTGTCAACGTCGCAAACTTCAATGCATAGAATAATTATTTTTTTGATCATATAGAACTTTACTATTTATTTGAAACTCATGTTGATAAGGCTTCTACAGCCATCTCTTCTGTATGTATCGGTACATTTGGCATACCTATTCTGTCGAAAAGTTCACCACCGGATGCATACTCCAAAAAAATATACTCCATGGTAGATTCGCTGCGTTGTCCAAAATACTGAATAATGTGTGGATTCGATAGCATTCTGTGTATCGTAGTCTCCTTACGAACGCTCTGGCGAGCATCCGGATGTTTTTCCAGATCTATCATTTTCATGGCGACAGCTTCGCCGGTGGATTTGTTTATGACGAGTTTCACCCTAAGAAAGAAAAGACAACGAACGTTCAAATAGAGAGACGTCAATAAGCATACCGACAGTTTGAAAAAGAGGCCGAAATTTAAAAAAAAATTAAGGCAAAACTGAATGTCCACGAAATGTCGCTGCTGCGTTTCTTAGAAAGAGGGGAAAAAATGTGAAACATCGTACTCACTCCCCGTAGGCGCCTTCTCCTAGCGTGTGACCAAAAACCCAACCGTCCACGAACTCCGTCATTCTGTATCAGCATGCCTTCCCCCTTTGAACAAAGAATCGATATCGCCGAAACTCGTTTTACGTCGCGAACAATAATCGAATCGTCGTGTTGGAATGATTAAAACGCGAAGAACAATTTTCAGCGTCTGATCGGTGCGTGGTCGGATGTGAGAGCCTCGTTCGTGCAGCGTTTCGAACGAAAATACGTGCAAAACCAGGCAAGGAGAGGAGGGTTGCGGGGGGAAGACACACGGACGCGCCGGACGGATATACATACCTGTAAGAGTTCAAAATGTCAGAAACCGAAGAACACGTGGCTTTCGTTATGAGAGAGCACGATCAATCGAGAACTCGTAAAGTATGGTCGGTCGCGCATCGATCCGTCGTTTATCCAACGATGATTAACGTTACTGACGTTCGGCGAAGGCAACGATTTGTAAAGTGGCATATTTTAACACGGAAATCTCAATGAATCGATCGAAAAACGGCATAGCCGTTGCCGTTGACAATGATGAAAGGACAGAGGGTCCTATCGCGATTTGCCAATACGAAATAACACTAGCACCCAATCGAGAACTATTCTAGGGAATACAGAGAAAAAAAGGGTTGCCCCTTGCGATTGGAGATTCGCCGACAAGGAAACGACAAGCCGTACTCCGCTCAAGCATCAATTAAAATGAATCGCCTTTCATCCGCGTGTTTCAATTCAACCTTTCATTTCCACGTGGCGCTAGTCATTCTGGGAGAATATTTCGGCCACGACTGGACGGTTTTTAATAATAAGATTTAAACAGTCTTAAAATACTTTTACGCACAAGTAAAATACAATTTTCCAAGAGCAAAGATGCTTCATGGCATCTTCCGTAATTTCGTAAGTATACTTATCTCAGTTAACAATCATGGTAGTATGTGTGAAGAATATAATTATTTACCACTAAATAAGTTCCGCAAAATATTATTTGTGGATAAATTTTTGTACATATTCTCGTTATCTTGACATAAGTATGACCTACACATGCGTTTAATTTATTGGACACATACGATTCTCACATCACAAATAGCGCTATCAGTAGCAGAATAGAATACTAAAATCATTCGACACTTCCCATATCTAACATACTGGTTTGATCCAGCCCTCTGGTCGAGGGTAAAACGTGCCAAAGTTTCGTCACAAGGAGCGAATCATTATTTGCCTTATTTGAAAGAATCAACTGTAAATCGTTATGAATCGCATTGGATAGTTTTATCATCGACCAAAATTGATAATTCGTCGTGAAAACCCATAATCATTCATTCCTCCTTGGCTCCTCAAAAAGTTCTAACCTATAGACACGATCTAGCGATTATTGAAAACGTTGACTATCCTGTGTGGTGAAGGTACCCAGAATCGAATCTTTCGATACACGCTCAAACAATCTTAACCTCTTCAAAACCAATAAGTTTATTTATCTTCTGAATATGCTCGCAACCGTACTCGAATGCAGTTTTCGTACGTCTTTGATAAATTGCCCTGTGGGGAAGTGAAGAGGTGAAAATAAAAAACAAATAGTGAAGAATTACCTGTTGTAATTGAAGCATTGAAGGAGAAATTCCATTATGGACGAAGAAACCTTAAACAGGTACTGTCAGCATTCCATGGGCTAAAAAATCGAAATAAAAGTCGAGCGTTGAGAACTTCAATTTTGATCAACGTTCTTGTGGATTTTCTTTTACATATTCCGGGAAAAATAGTTTGTCAGGACCAAGTATTCAAATGAAAACGTTTGAACTTTTCCATTTTCGAATGATAAATAATAATTTCATATACCAAGCCAGATAGCGGTTCCAAAGGTTGTCCAGAATCATTTCTGGTTTTCCAGAGCAGGGGATTGTTCCCAACTCTTTGTTCCTTTTATTCAGACTTGCCGCTGAAGCTCTGTTGGAGGAGGCAAAAGTGGGCGCGCGAAGAGCAGAAACGATGGGCCCGAGTGGTTGGATCAAGCCACGGGAGACAATAAACAAGCGTTTTCTGCACTCCACAATCAGAAATGTTGTCTTGTCCAACAGGCACAAACAGCAAAGCCGCGAAATCACTCGCCAATCATCAGATTTTGATCTTACCAGGGACAACGTTCGCAAGAAAACAGAACAGACAAAGAGGCTAAAGTGACAGTCTAAGAAAAACGTTATATTCTTCCTGGATCGTTGAAACATTCAATCTGTACATATTTCCCAAAAATACAACTTACATTTCACTACACAAACGGATGACATACGTGACTCTGGTCAGTAAATTTTTGTTTTCCACATGGAGGATGGCGCGTGTAAAAAGTGTCGCGTCTTCGGCCTACCGTCTAATAAAATATTCTATAATAAACCATGATGAACAGTACCCAGACAAAAAAAAAAGAAGAATACGTCGATTGGTTCAAAACAGCACCAATGTCGCAGGAAATATAATGTCTACTCTCAACAAATGTGTCCGTGTTATTCGTGTTACAAAGAAGTTTACGATGAATGTCCCGTGTATAAAATAGTTACTGTATAATCACACATGTTTTTATGTGTATGTATATATATATGTTCGTGTATATATATATATATATATATATATATATATAGTATTAAAATAATTTGCATTGATAGAGTTCCACGAGTGTGGTAAGGGATATTTGCACATTTAGGACTGGGGGCAAACAGTTTTTCTTTTCATGGCATCACATCGCACACGGGTAGGATTGATTTCCGATAGAAAGGAAAGAAACACGAAAGATCGACAACGGTCTATAAAAAAAAGAAACAACGAACTAATCGAAGCCACCACTCGTGTGCGTGCCTGTCATGCTCGTATCTAGATTGCGTATTTATGTATAAAAGATCTCTCGGAAGATCTTTATAACGCATTTGTCGCGAAATTCGGCCTACCGGTGAACGTTAATCCGTGTGAAATCTCCAAGTATTCATGAGCGTGAGCATAATACTTTCGAAATAACGTCGTGAAGAATCTCAAGAACAGCTACCCGTGGATTGTTGTACGATCGGTCTTTTCGATGGTCACGTAAAAAAATCCAATATAAACTTCCGATCGCTATAGAACGTTGCGACACAGGCCGGCTTTGATTTTTTTTTTAAGATGCCAGCTGATGCGAAAGTAAAAACGACCGTTTTTTCGGCGGCGATCCGAAAAAACATTGCTACAGCTAGTATATTTACAATGATCTAACGCGCTGCCAGATTTTTTTTTTCTTCTGAGTGGTCTCCTCCGACGCTTTTTTCTCTTCTAAGGACTATCCTATAACGATGATTGGTGTGAACGCCCTCGTCAATATCTCGCTCAATGATTCTTCAGCTTTCTCTCGGTTTCGCACAGCGATTGTATGTCAGCGAGAGCCTCTTCTATTCGCAAGGCGAACCTCGTGGCGCTCTGAAACAGTCACACGGAATTATAAAAAAAGTCACATCGAGATCGAAGAGTGGAAGATTTACTCACCGTATTCTGGCAGCATCGCTTGCTCGATATGTGGAAGAACAGAAGATCCTCTCCAGCTATTATGTAGGAGACGCCATAACCGTCATCGGCTACCGGACCAAATCCTCCACCGGCTGATATACAGTTGGGAAACTTCTTGAGGTCCAGTTTCGCGGTCTGTCCGTGCGGAGTTTGCGACGTTGAAAGTCTCCAAGGCTCGCTCAAAACTTCCTAATCATTTGGATTAAGCGATAAAGAAATATCACTATTATCAAGAGTAATTAAGGAACGCCATTAATTTTCGTAACTCTTAACCATCCGTAGTCACACTCCGGGAGAATTTCGTGATGATCAAACTGGGATGATGCTACCCAATCCGTTAAAAAAAATAACCGTAACCAAGCGGGACGGGGATGGAAAAATCAAGAAACATAAATGATCGAAATATTATAAACTGATAAATGTGCAAAAGAGATGCTCTTTCTGGCAAAAGTACTCAAAATTTTGTCACGTTTTAAAACCACCAACTAACGTTTAAAGGATACAATTTAAATATGATGATTTAGCGGGAAAATATTATTACAATGTGGCTGTTAGTCTTGGCTAAAAGTTTTAGGTTTTAGCTTAGCGGATATTTGAAAAGTTATGGAGGGTAAAAACGGAAGCGCAATGAAGTCACCTTCAAGAATGGAGAATCAACTTCGAGGTATTTCGATACTACGTAGAGACAAAACAGATGCCTGTCTATTCCGGCTCCGATCATCGCCATCTGGTAGCCCTTCTGATGCTGGAGAACTGCGGCTCGCAACAACTGATACCTCTCTTCGATCTGGCGCATAAAGGAAATGTTGACAAAGTTTAGACAACGTTATACAACTCTTTCTTCATTCAAAAACAAGCACTTTCTCCAACTGGAAGCACAAATTATTTACATCTTCATATCCCGATTATGCTTGAAAAAAATTTCGATTAAAATTTCCAATAAAAAAAAAGGAATATCTTGAGTTTTACGGGCCTGAAAATGAGTCCGCATTATCAACGGAAATCCACGAGAATTTTTGTAAAAATTAGCTTTTTTCAGGTTCCCCATCGTTACCGTTTTAGTCGGATCGTCCATGGACTTGACCCACGCGCAGGATTCAATAGTGCAAGGTCTGACGGTTTCGGTTCTTCCCTCCCTGTAGAGTCTCGTCATCGAGGCCTCGTACGTGAGACTGAATTTACCGGCATCCCGATAATACGCCAACTGTAGTGCCATTTGTATGTACGCGTCGGGTGACATTCTGCACCACTTCATGAATCCCTTTCCGTAACGGTCGTGAACGTAAATGCGAAGTTCCACGTCGTTCAACAATTTGTTGGCGGCTTGGTAGGCATTCTCGATGGCGTCGATGCATGGACCGGTGAGATTCCATTGCAAGCGCGTTGGAACTGGTGGATCAAATTCAGGTGTGCCCTTCGTGTGTCCATCCTCCTTGTATCTAAATTCGCAGAGATTTCATTAGCGCTTCTTTTCACGTTGATCATCGCGGGTGAAAGAACTACGCAAGCGCACTACGAACGTGAAGAAAAATTTTGCTGAAGACTAAAAAGAGTGCAGAGAAGAAAGCATTTTTTATCAATTCGATCAGTAGTAAAAAAGGGAAGCTCTGTCGCGAAAGAGAAAGCGTGTAATTTTCGTGGAAGCAGATACAATCTTCAGAGTAAGAAAAAAAAAACAAAGAAAGCAAGCGGCTAATAGGAAAAATAGACATTTTGGGCTAATAGAGTGTCGGAAAAAAAACGTTATCCGGGTAACAAAAA
Organism: Ophioninae sp. A BG-2022a; assembly: GCA_030523105.1. Lineage (NCBI taxonomy): Eukaryota > Metazoa > Arthropoda > Insecta > Hymenoptera > Ichneumonidae > Ophioninae sp. A BG-2022a. Next base: position 9,028 of record JAPYZI010002215.1, on the reverse strand, counting down.
CCATACGTAGATAGCGTCAAGAACGGCTAGGGCAAGCTTATAAAGTTATTCAAAGTTATTTACAAACGTTGACGATGTGTATTTCCAGCGGGAACGAGTGCCACACAAACGACGAGATTTTTAATACATACGGTTTCACAAGATGAACGACCTCTTTTTTTCGTTCTCCCGTGTTTGTTTTTCTTTGGTTTTTATCGGGTACAAGAGAGCGAGAAAGAAAGAGAGAGAGAGAGAGAGAGGAAAAGGAAAAGAATAAATTACCCAATCTCCATGTCAGTACCGATAGCGTATTCCCACATGTGCCCCATCACAGGTGCATCCGCCCTGACAACGCAAAGACACAAAGAACACGTTTCAGATATTACCGGCAATCGCAAGCTTCTGAAGTAAGAATACAAAGAACGAGAACTTTTTTTTCGCAGTTCCGCAATCACCGATGACTGAAATTAATGAGACGCGACAGGGAGAATCTGAACTGTCCTTTTCGAAACCCATGAACCCTCGAACGAGAAACCTACATTGAACGATGTCAAAGTGAATCGGAGATGAACGCGTGTCGTTTATTTGCGGCACAGGGACACATCCCGATTTTCTTCGTTTGTCTTTGTTGCCCTTTCTGCAGCGTGGCGATAGCAGCAAGCACATTTCGAAAGTATTGGAGTAGAAACGATTCGACGAATAAGAAAAATAGTTAGGAAAACAATAAAGATGTAGAGAAGAGGCGAGTAATAAAAGTAGGTTGAGAAAAATCTCGTAGGCGTTCGAGGTTTTCTCGCAGTTTCCTTACTCGGTCATCGTGGCGTCATCGGATAGGACATGCTCCCACAAGTGTGACATCACTGCGGCATCTGCCCTGCTCAGTTAGTTATCGCTTCGATTGAGAATTTATAAAAAAAAAGTACATCGTAATATTCGTCATTGCTAGCGGTACAGCGGAGACTTTTCTCGCGATATTTCATTTCGGCTCGTTCGTTATTTCACGTTTTACTTTTACCTCTTTTTCAGTTAGAAAATCAATTCTCCCTCCATTCGACGGGACAAGTCTCCGCTGGTATTTCCGGTTTTACAAGTCGCGCCGTGAATATGCGATTTTCCAATTGTATTCATTTTGCTTTTGTTTTCTTTTCATTGTTTTACGTATTTTTTTTTTCACACCCGACATACTCACCACGAGTGCTCCGCATTGAATCCAATCTGTAACGAAAATTTAACATATTCAATGTTCCACTTGCGTATTAAAAATGTGCATTATAAAAAACGTTCAGGGTGATTTTATACATGAGAAACGAGAAAAAATCGGACATTTTGATGTTCGTGGATTTTTCACCATTTCCCTAAACCATTATCAAATAATCAGATACATGATCCTAGATTTTTCTCGATTTCACTTAATTCAGGACCAATTAACCAGATCCATATTCCTAGGTTTTTCGCAATTCTACCAGGATCAAACAATTAGATCCAGATTCCTAGATTTTTCTCGATTTTACAAAATCCAAGAACAAGTAACCGGATCCATATCTGAACAAACGTCAGTCAAGCCAAGTTGGCGGTTGAAGCGTTGATAATTGAATTGCTCACCCGTCCGTTGTTACCGAAGCACAGAGTGAAAGATTTGTCGAACCATCTGTCGTGTCCCTTTCCATGGAGTAAAATTCTTCCGTACTGATCGAGTTTTTCCGGATGGGCCATGTCGAACTCGTAAGGTACATCATCGAGGGCAACGATGAAAGCCGCTTTTTCGATGAGATCCAACGAATTTTTGTTTATTCCCTTGGCGAAGTAATTGTCGCGCGCTTCGGCCCAGGCGCGTCTTTCACCGGCTGTCAACGCGGCGAGTCTCTCCTCGCCGGGCGAGGGTGGTGATTTGTCGTTCAATATGTGGGCCATTTGCACCTCGATTTCGCAAGGCTGGAGTATCCGATTTTTGTGATAAATGAGGACTTTGTAGTAACGCCCTCGATTATAAACGACAATGTGTTTGGAGTCGTCGAAGTGGACGATCTTGTCGGTTTCCAGTCCGGGTATTCTCGTCGTATTGAAAAGCCTCTCGTATTGCCACGAGCACAGGGGCACCAGATTTTGCAGCATGATCTGCCAAAAATGAACGTTTCATTAGGATTTTTGGAAATTGTTTCAAAATCGTCTGACGATCGACGCAAATGAAACAAATTTCGTGAAATTTGAATCATTGAAAGGAACTAAACGTGTTTTTTTTTCAAGTTCACAAAAAAAAAGAATAACCGCGCGAATTTCCAACTTCAAGTCGACCGAATAAAATTCTGGGAGTCCAAAACAAAAAAATCTTGATCTTGCATTTTAACGATGCAAACTGCGTCATCAACTTTTTTCTACTCAATGAAAAATAATAAAATTAAATGCTTTTTTCAATATTTAGAAGCTTAACGCATTTAAAATGTAGATTTTTAGATGAAAATTTAAAAAAAAGAATATCCGCGCGAGTTTCGAACTTTGAGTCGACCGAATAAAATTCTAGTACTTGAAAAAATCTTGATATTGCAGTCCAACGATAGAAACTCGGTCATCACTTTTTTGCTACTTAATGGAAAATAATACAATTTGTCCCCTCCCCTCCAAACTCTTATCATCTAGGTCTTAGATCAGCAGGATCCAATGTTGAAAATCCAAGAGTGGAATGATCGTTAATGGAGAGTTTAAATAAAAAAGAATACGGAAGCGAAGAGCGACTCTTATCGGGTCACGAACCGGTTCCAGCTCTTGTCGTTCGATGAGACGCCTGTATTGAAGACAGGAATGAATAACGCTGGCGGCGCGTGCAGTTTGGATCTTGGTGGGATACATGAGGATGGCATCGATCCCGTAAAAATTCGAGTTGACCATTATCGGCGATCGTCCACGCAAATAGACGTATTCCTCCCACCAATCGGACACGTAGTTGCTCGACCACCATGACTTTAGGATCAGGTAACGCTGGAGCTTCGAGCCTATTCCCGTTTCAAATTCTTTGGCGAGCTTTTCCATTCGCGTGTAATTTTCATCGTCCAAAAGTGGACGAACGCTCCTCAGGTACTGCGATCGAGGAAAAAAAGAGACATTATTCGTCATCGTCGTAAGATTCAACTTAAAACAAAAAGAAGTAAAAGAAATACATAAAATGATTAATTATTAACACTACAAAATCAATCGAAGACTAAAAAATTGATAATTTACGTGTAATAAAAGATAATAATTAAAAAATTAAGTTTTTCCCGAGCCACCCGAGACCTGTCTCGGTCCCAAATATTTCGAACCCAGTTTTCTCATAAATTTGTACGTTTTTTTTTCGTCGAATCGAGCATCAGGCATCGTGGAATCGATAGAACTTCACAAATAAAATTCAAGCCCGGTTTCCTCGATGCGATTGATCTCAAATCCGGGTATTCCCGATTAGAGTCGGATATAAAAAACTGACCCTTTGCATCGTGCCCTCGACCGTTGGCAGGGGCAATCTCGGCAGTGATCCCTGGAAGCTGTAGAGCATCGGTTTGTTCCAGCCGGAGAGTAATTTGACGAGGACGGCCCAGGATCGCGTGAGGAGCGAGGGTTTTCCACCGGGTGCTCTCGACTCGAACATCCATCCCTTGTACATCAGCAAGAGCTTGAGAGCGTATCGGAGAACGTATATTTTGACGAGCCAGAGGAGCAGTCCGACGACTATCGAGCCAGCCAGATGAGCGGGTATGGAAGACCTTCGGAAACGCATTAAAAAAAAAAACAAAACAAAAAAATACAAAAACAATGAATGAAGCGTGAAAAATCTATTGGTCAAAATACAATCGTCATTGGTTTTCGAACGCGAAACCGAAAAAAAAGGTTTGACGATCGGATGCTGTCTTACCCGGACAGATAAGGAGCCACTTTGCCAACAAGGTCGTACGGGACTTTGTACCCGGCGAAATGTATTGCAGTTACGACAGCAATAGTCAGCCACAAAGTTCCCAATGACGCCGGATAAATTCCAGTTTTTAAGTTGTTCTAGAAAAATAAGAATTATACGATTATGAGATTATAAAGAATCGAAGATGAAGCCAGCGAGGAAACGTTTGGGAGAGCACATACGAAACTTTTTATATTCTTACGATTATTAAAACTTTTCGTAGGTTTTGTAATTTCTGTTTCTTCCCTTTTTTGTATCATTTTTTTAAAACCTTTTTTTATACGTCTGATGATTTTTTTTATTCGCACTTCATCCACTTTTTACCATCCTTTTTTAATTTCCTCTTCATTTCTCTTTGTAAATAATATTCTTTTTAATATTTGAAAGGAGATAAATTGGAAATAAATAAAGAATTTAACGAATCATAAAAAGGAAAGAAAGGAAGAAATAAATTTGGTAAAGTTATACAAATACGAGAAAAAATAAAGTAATTTTCATAATCCAAAGTTTCATTTTTGTATACAGTTCAGATTTTCATTGACTTACCTGAAACCTGAAGAATCTCTTCTTCCACGACCTCACGCCGGATTGCCAGATAAGGTCAAGGACTTCCCGATCGAAATTAACGTCCCATCCCTCGTGGGTTATCGAAAAGCTGAAAGCAACGGCCGAATGGGCTTCCGCCATGGTTCACGAGGTGTTCTTTATTATTTTCTTTAAATCCTTCGCCCGATCTGTGGAACAGAGACAACAGTGGAGAAAGAACGTTAAAAGGCGTTGTACAATTTTGAAAATCGCTCGCACTTTTTTAAATATTCCGACTTCGAATCTCCAATTTTGAGATTTCGATTGGCAGAAAAACGCTTTGGATAATAATAAATAAAATACGAATATTATAAAATAATTAATTAAAAGAAACATCGTTGGAAAACGACCATTTTTTCTTTGTTGATAAATAAATTTCTTTACTTCATTTATTACACTTCACAGCTTGTTTTCAAAAAATTGTAGTCGAAAATCTGTAACGAGAATTCGATTCGATGTCTTCTGATTTTTAATTTTGTTTTCAATTTTTTAATTTTTTCCGGATTTCAAAACAAATGAGAAAAAAACGGAAAAAAAATAGAAATAAAAAAGAATTCATTTTCGTGGCGTTTCAACGATCCAAATTTCAACCGCGTAACGTCATTCGTCCGATAAACAGTTCGTACCGAAAATCGTAGACTCGTTTTTTGGACTTTGTAGCAATTAATTTTTTTTTTCATCGATATATCCTATAAAACATTTAGTTTCGTCCTCGCAGTAGAAATGATCGAAAAAATTTATGTGTCTGTGTTGAGTCGCGCGACGTCGCTTCAATTTACAAAATTTGTACTTCAAGCCCGAACATAAACTGCGACGGAAAAAAAAAAACAAAAAGAAAAGCTACAGAATAATCGTCCTAAATTTTCAAATTTCATTGACGAGCTCGGACCGCGTCGTCCCGCGGTAAAATAAGAGTGAAAAATGAGCGAACTACTAGACGGTCGGTCATTTGACCCGCGATCAAGTGGTACAATTGTTGCGAAAAGAGCATCAACGGGGAACTTCGTTTGAGCACGTCGGGAGTGCGAGATTCGCATACCCCGTGGAATTTCGTCGACGCTTTTTCATTCTCATATTTTTCAGTCTGCGTCGTCGCGCGTACGATTATTCTTATGGATATTGATAAATCCATGACCGTTTCATCATTCGATGTGGCGCGATCGAGACGTCCAAAAATAAAAACGAACAAACAGGAATTGTAATTGTAACTTCGTAATTGAATTGTAACGAATTGTTTTTTCATGAAAAAAAAAAGAAATATTTAAAAAAGTATGTTGGCTCGCTCTGTAAAAAAAATCGGAGATATCGTTATCGGAAAATTTGAATCTTTTGTTAAGACGAAACGAAATTAAAAACGTTAAAAAAATGTTCTCGAAGATGAAACATTTTTTAAGTATTTTTATTTAAATAAAACAATAATCCCCTGCGTTTATCCATTCTAGAAAGCTTAATGCCCGTTTTGACCGAAAAAATAAAAATGTTCGTCAGAAAACCGTGTTCGAAAATTTTTGAGGTTATAAGTAGAGATCCCTCTACGTGTTTTTGAGGCCTGCTGCGAATTTTTTCAAGAATCATTCGTCACTGGAAAACACCGAAAAGTTTCATTTTCTTCCACGCTCTTGTTCGTAGCAGTGAATAACGAAGCAACTAAAAATTACGACGACATAAAAAAAAAAAAGTGCAATATTCGCTGAATAAACGAAACGAACGAAACAAAAAAAAAAGTTCGATCCGAATCAGCTTTTTCGTTCCTTGAATTCCGAATCGCAAATTATTTCTCAATTTCTGAAATCGATCTAAACCTGTCAAACTTTCAAAACTCGTCCAAACCACCGTACGTGTTTTCATTGAAAATTTACGGCTTCAATAAAAACCAAATAATGAAAAAAAAAAAGGGTTCCCAATAATCACAAACGGAAATAAAATAAATAAAAAAAAAAACAAAAGAAATTAAATTAAAAAAAAACAAAAATAAAAAAAAACAAAAACAGAAAGAAAATCGCCGGACGCCAGTCGCGCGAACAATTGAAAAACATAAATTCCGTTTCAGTCACTCCCTCGCACTCTTCACCCAATAATTTTCAAAAATTACCACGAAAACGGAAATTTCCAATTCGCTTCTCGAAACCCAATAAAAAAAAGTCATTTTTACCCGCGAAACGTGAATTTTTTTTTTTTTTTCGTCGAACGTTGAAAAGGTATCGGACTCGAATTAAAAAGAGAAATATCAATTGGTCGGAGAAAGCTAGAACGGTTGTTCGATGAAAATTCAGTTGGACGCGTTAGTGTGAGAATGGAGAGTTGTATCTCGGTTCGCCGTGTGCGCATGTGTTTACATCGAGGTGAGTACGTGTCGAGTGGACTTTGAACTCCCGTTCTCTCCATGCGGACACACGAGTCTCCAGCGAACACGCCGCGAATGAAAGGCTTCCATAAATTATTCCCACCTCTGCAATCGCGCACTTCTCCCCCCCCCCCCCCCGCCTCCTGCCCCTTCGTCACTTCCCCTCCCCGTTACAATACTCGGTATACAAACAGTGAAGAAAGAGATACTGAGCGGATGAGCGTAGAGGCTTTGAACGTGGATTTGTAAGTTGGAAGTTTGTACGATAACGAGAATCGGCAAATGTTCGATAATGTCTGGTGTATTCGACGTAGCGCGAACGCATCTCGGACGAATCGTTTCGTTTCATTGATAATGGTCTTACGTTACGAGAGCGTTACGGACTTGATCGGGAAAAATGCTCGGACGAGAGCGAGGATATATTTGTGTAAACTCGATACGTACGCGGACGTTTGTTCGTATCAAGGGAAACGCGCTTTCGCGTAAATAAACAAACGAAAACTACGATGGTAAACAAATTTGTATATATATGTGTACACGGGTACGTTCACGATTGACGATCAAACGAAACGATAAAGTTAAACGAAAATTCATTGAATGTACAATTTAAAGATTGAGTTTAATTAAAAAAAATTAAAGGCAATTGAATGCATGAAATAAAACGAAACGTTGAAGAATGTTTCATTGAATATTTTATTTGTAATATATTTGATGGATTTTAGAAATTAAATGTTATGTATTTGGATTTGTAATTTTGTAAATAAAAGATAACTCGAGGATACGTGATGATTCAATGATGCTATAATTCTATTTATGGAATGTAACGAAATAGGTTGAACATTTTATAAAGACAAATTTAATAAAATGTCATTATTAGGGATTGTCAATGTAGTGGCACTTTTTTTTTTTATTTCGGTATATCGATTTGTATGTAAATGAAATATGAAACGGAAAATAATTCCACCCTGGTCAATGGAATAAACCGAAAATCGTAGTAATCGGAAAGATAGTACGCGAAACAACGCAAACGTTGAAATTCAGGAAATTAGAAAAATGCGTTACGTAAGAATATTAATACGACTGAGAAATATAATATTAATTGATATAAATATTGTATCGATATACGATACAAAGTAAATTAATAAATAATAATTATTAAATTATTATTTATTAATTATTAAATTATTAAATTAAAATTAATAAATAATTATTAATAAATAATAATTATTTATTAATTTAGAATTTATACAAATAGAATATATCGATATAAATATAAAAATAGCTAAATCGTAATGTTTGATTTTGCAATGTATAAAGGATATCGAGTTACGATTACAGAATTGGCGATAGACGTAACGCCCGAGTCGACATCTCCGTGAAGCGGGGAACGTCACGACGATAACATTTAGACGCACGCGCGTCTTATCGAGAATTTTTTTTTTTTAATAAATTACCGACATCACGATTTAATCGGAATTCTCGGATTCGACGCACTTTCCAGACGCAGTATCTGATCTCATTAAAAACAAAAAAAGATATTAATAATCTCACGAAATTTCTTCCGTGCCTCTAATTTTATTACTGTTTAAAAAAAAAAGGATTCAGCAAAATTGAGATCGCGAACTTTGCCGAGTACGTCAGAACGTTTGGAAAAATTGCTGCAACGTGAGTGCACGTAAATCTACGAGTGGCCGAGGAAAAGAACGTTCTTTTTTTTTTCTTCTTTTTTTTAACTACCCGTGCGTTCGTAACAATCAAGTATTTTTCATTTTTTTCTTTTTTTTCTTCATTTTCGCGTGGAAAATTTGTGTGGAAAAAAAAAATGAAAGAAAAGAAGTTCGCGAAGTGGAGTTCGTACATCGAGGCTGCGCCGAGTACGCGAGTCACGCATATAGAACTCACGTGTCGAACCTTGACCACAAATGGCTGGCGCACATGTACAAGAGCGCGAGAGAGAAAGGGCAGAGAATCACTATCGAGAGCCCCTCTCTAGCTCGTGTCCTTCAATCAATTCATCAAAACCGATGCACCCGTCAATGTTTTTTTTTTTGCGGCCAACGTTACGTGAGACGGAGAGAGAGAGAGAGAGAGAGAGAGAAATAATAATGATACAATATATAAATTAATACAAAAAAAAAAAAACAAAAAAGAAAAAAAATAACAAAAAAAAAAAAGAAAAAAAAAAAAAAAAAAAAAAAAAA
>JAPYZI010002214.1:0-25197 GCA_030523105.1 Ophioninae sp. A BG-2022a | reverse complement strand
ATGGTCCAACTTTGAAATTCTGCCAAAAATCGAAAAATCATCGGATTTCAATGATTAAAAAAGCATTTTGAAGAGAAAGTCATAACGAAGAGATTGAGCGCAAAATGGAGTGTCAAATCCCAAAGGGAAAAAAGTTATCCATGATTTAGTGAAAAAACTTTTATCCCCCAAAAATCCAAAAAAATTTTGGATTTTTAATATTTTTTTAATTGGTCCATTTCGATGTAATTTTATCCCCTGAACACGAATCACTCATTTATTTCTCCCAAAACCCAAAATTTCCATGAAAAAATGGTAAAAAACTTCTAAAATCACGTTTTTTTTTGCCGTGCGCAGTGTTTTCGTCGAAACTTCGTTGATAATCGTAATAATCTGGAAATTTTCGATCAAATACACCCTTTTCATACTTTCCAAACAAAAAAATTGTTTGACTACCCCGGCCACTTTTCCGTCATCGCAGCGCAAAGCTCCAAAATTGTCATTACCGACGTAACGAGGTGCTGCGTCAAAAGTTTCCAGCGTGTTCGGTCATTCCCTCAAACGCTCTTACTTCTACAAAGACGGTTCTGTCAATTTTCGCTACAGGAGGAAGGTCCGAACAAAAAGCATCAATTTTTGTTTTCGATTATCAAATGTGAGTACAACATCGGGCGTACATCAGTTTCAGTGAAGACTGCGTCCGAGTTCAGGTGGAGAAAGTTCCCCTGCAATACGACGTGTGTACCTGACTGGAAACAAGTTTTCACTGACGTGTTGGATGAAAGTCTACACGGCCCGCGACAGGTATACAGCGAGCAATCCCAGCTGCTGGGAAGACTCGACAAGATTCCGTGGGCAGCGAGACCACGAAGCAAGCAAGCGAGGGAGGGAGTGAGAGGAGGAGGAGGAGGGGGGAGGAGGGAGTTACTGACGACACACGATGTCTTGCGGTTACGAAACCAACCCCCTACGACGGAGTATCGGTATCCTGTGTTCGATCTTCTCCACACTTCCGAAAACACAAGCACGATGAAGCTCGAAGGCCAGGCGAACGTCGTCTAACACTCGAGCGACGATGGAACGAGAGATGCACGGGTAGACGCAAGGAGCGTTTCCCCTTTGACCACACAATGTCTTGCCACCCTATGCGAACGCGAAACTCGCCAACGTGAATTCGTGTACTCCCCTCAAGGTAGGGCAGTGCGATAATAAGAATTCGTTGGAAAAGTCTTTTGTTTTGAACGTAGTTTTGAACGTAGAATGAACATTTTGAAGAAAGGCGTTTTATCGGTGATTGAAAAAACGGTCGGTTTATCGAGATAAGGGACATCCAATTGGAACACAAGCAAGAAGGAATTAGAGCTTCGTAATTAATTGATATTTGTTATTAACGTTTGAATAATGTTTTAATATTGTTTAAACTTTAAAAACTACATATAATTATTATAATAAAGATTCACTATGTAATATCGAAAACATTATTTTGTTTCCGAAAGTTCGTTGCACGTCGAAATTGAATAAACGCTTGTGTGGTATCGCACATGCTGCATTCGATCGACTGAAAATTTGTTTGGTTCGCCACAGCTCGGTGGTTGCTATAGCATTTGCAGCCATTCAAAGTTAGACACTCGACGATCAGAGCTCGATCCGTTTGAATTTGTAGTTTTGGATATTTGAAACGTCAGTTTTACTAGACACTGGGCCTTACATCGATCAGGTGCTTTACGTAGTCAGCGAAGTTTTAAAAGTCACTTTATTTCTTGAACAAACCTGGTATCTCCATTCTATTAGCAAGGAAACGATTACCGATCCTACCGGAAGTTCCAAATAGCTGTCTTGACCTTATCTCGCACCAAGACAAGTTTCAACACTTCAATCAAGCGTGGACCGATGAACCCGTTGAAGAGAAAAAGGCGCAGTCACTCCCCAATTTTCTTTTTTTTTTTTGCTCGTAGTTGCAGCTGCGAATGATAGCCTATTTCTCATGCAGCACAGCAGAGCAGCGCTGGGTGGATGATCGCGGAGATTTCCACCGTGAAAGAATCCGATATCGTTTGTCTTGACTCGTTAGAAACGGTTCCTTTGTCCGAGGATTAACGAGCGATTACATCCTTCGTGTCTCCTATCGCGGAGAAAAAGAGGGCAAAAGAGACAGACCAAAAAAAGAAGAAAAATAAAAATACGACTGGAAAAAAAGGTCCTCGTTCCGTCATGATAAAACGTTTGCTTCGACGAAACCTTAAATTTCTTTTTCTTCGTTCGATCTTCGAGATTCTTCGCTCGACAGTGACAAAACAATAATTGCTGTATGAAAAATGGTACTAGTTCCTATTATTCAATATTTTAGGTTATTATGCAGAAGTTGGAATCCAAATAAATTTTGGCGAAAGATTTTTTGTTTTTGCGATCGATTACTTTAATTAGTCACCATGATATTTTAAATATATTATAATTAAAAATATAAAATTCAGAATATTATCATTCAAAATATTCAACTGTCCAGCGTTTAATTTTTGGGTTTGTTTGGGTTTGTTTGGGGATTAATTAGTCGCCATAATATTTTAAATATATTATAATTAAATATATATAATAAAAAATATTCAACTGTCCAGCGTTTAATGTATGCATTCTGAAAACTAAAATTTACGAGCTTGATGGTACTTCCGGTAACGGTCTTCAAAACTGATTCTCAAATTAATAATAAATTCTTCAACTTCAACAACCCTTAATCGTTCGAGGATTGGTACGTAATCGCGTCGTTTGTTTTATTATTTTTTTTTTTTTTCAAACGAATCAACGCCAGTGATTGTAGCTTCGCGAATTGATTTCAAATTATCACGGGTCCGAGAAAATGAGATGAGAATCATTAAAGGCTTGACAAGATGAGTCAGAGAGGAAATATATTGAAGCTTTCGGATAAGAGAATACTTCATTAGAATTGTATGATTTAGCGAACCTCTTTTCCTATCACCTTCTCTTCTGCCTACACTTTACTCTACGCTTCTTCACCTTCCTAGATTTCAACATCCAAGACGCCCAACGAATTTTCTTCTTTCCGGCTTTCAGAATTACTTTCGAATGATTTATTCAGCGAAACTGCAGTGGAAAAGTAATTCTATAGATCCGATGCAAATTCAGTAGATTTAGTATTTTCATAACGACGGCGATAAATTCAGTAAAACGTTTATTGCGACCCTAAATGTTCTACGGTGTTGCCCCGTTGATGAGAAAAGACGATTTTTTTTTTTTTTTTTTTTGTAAAGACCTCAACTCGGAAATTGTCAGATTCGAAACTTCGAGCTCGTTTTAGTTGAGTTGACGCTTTAACCATTGTGAAAAGACGAAGTCGTTAAATGTTGTTTTTGAAATTTTGAAAATAGGATACTTTCAATTATATTTACATGTAATAATATTTTATTATATGTAAATATAATTGAAAATTGATTATAGTAAATTTTCAAACAATTGTAATAACGAGAATACTAATTATTGTATATTTACGATAATTTTTATTTATATATATATTTTTTTTTTTTATTTTTATTTATATATATATATATATATTTTTTTTTTTCGTTTTACGTGTCGCAACGCCCACTAAATTTTCATCTCTGGCTGCAGCCATGAATTTTCACGAATTTATTTTTCCCCTAGGTCGGTTATGAATTCACGATGGAGCATATTAGTCACGAGTGAGTCCTCGACTGTTGGATTCATTCGGGAGGAAGAATTTCAACGGAGAATTCATCCTACCTCCGGCTTATCGTACACTCTTATTGTACATCCACGTTTACAACCCTCGCACTCGTACCAACGCATCGAACACACATGAGCATCCACTCGAGATGCTCTCCTGCACTCTCTATCCACTGTATTTCCCATACTGCCATTCTTCGCTGGGGAAAAAAAATAATAAAAATTATTCCGCTTGTACGCCTTCGCGGGAGCATGAAATCGCGGAAATATCTTCGAAACTTCGAGGACTGCGAATTGTTCGAGCGAAGAGAAGTTCAAGTTCCGAAAATTTCATCACGTTTAGGCACTTAATGTACACATTCACGTGCAGAGAAATCTATGAACTGTGCGCCGTAACGAAGTTCCGAAAATTTGTTCGTGTTGGAGTTCGACCGTGTACGAACGGTACGCCGGAAATATATTTTTTACTCGTTGTACCTACGCGATGTTGACTATGTACTTATCTGGATGGCTGGTGAACGTTGAGTGAACTTTTTGAATTAATAAATTTATAAGACTTTTTTGCTTTTAATATTTTATTCTTCGTGAAAAAATTTTTTTTTAATCATACGTTCCTCGAGGCAAATAAAATTTTAGAGAATGGTCCAACGTATCCTACAGAAGTAATCGACGATTGAACGGTTAGTCAATTTTAATATAATTGTTTTACGTCGAAAATTTGTTTGTTTTTTTTTTTAAACCTGCCACTTGATTCGTAGACGTTAAATAAACTAATTTACTTGAAATTTGGTACAATGATTCAGTGCAATAACAATTTAACATTGAACGACCTTTTTCTTCTCGACATTGTTTTTTGCCTTAATGATTAGTAATAATATAACTTTACCTCGGAAAAAGATCATTTATTTAATCTCTGAAACAGTCTTGGAAATATTGTTCCATCAAGTAGGAAAAATGAGCCAGCTGAAGAAATTCTTTAAAAATAAAAATCTTGAATCTTGAAGTATCCTTTTATTTGATGGGTACGTTTTATCGGTTGTTATTCGTGGAGTTGATAATCGAAAAAGGTAAAGAAAAAACATTCAGGAAGAAACAAAGGATGCGCGAAGTGTAAGCAACTGGAAAAATGGTGAGAGTTTATAATTTCGATAGATGACTTCTACTTCGTTCGTCCGGACGTGTTCATCGTGCGCAGTTTTCGATTCTTCTCAACTTTGTCACTTTCCACGTAGTTTCGTCTCGTTCTTTTTACCTGACGGTTTTCCTTTTTTTTTTTTCTAGCCTTAGCGTTCTCCGTGTTCACAATTTTTGTCCTACGACATAGAAGTGCGAGAGCGAAGAGAAAAATAGAGCGAGAGAGAGGGAGAAAAACTTGTAAAAATTCTGAGCGGAAGCCACGAGCGTGTCCGGGTTGCCGGATGTGAAAGCACCGTACAGATCACCACCGTCGATGGAACAGGGTGTGTAGGTACTCGCCTAGAAAGCTCGATCTATACACGTTGCTGGAATAAAGTCTTCGGAAGGTAGGAAACCTCGGTACGAACATGGAAATCATTATCATATTGACATATCAAGGCGCTGTTCAAGCTCTGTGGTTCGACCTTTCTGGTTTCCTCTTCCTTCCATTTGTTATCATTCCTAGAGCTAACTCTTCCGTGTTCTCTTCTTGTTATACGTTCCTTGAGTAAAGATCTGATGGGATACTAGGGTTTTTCCTAGTTTCTCTTCCTGCTTCCAACGTCGATTCAATTCACGTGTGAGTTAAAGATGAGGTTGGACGAATGGTAGTTGGATGGTAATCATTGGTGAAATGGAAAATACGGTGTGAATATTTGATGTTACCGGATCAACATTGAAGCTTCATTGGCAATCGATTAGGTTGAAGGATCTCCCAGATTGGATTAAAAAAAAAAAAAACATGGTGGCGAACAGCCAGCTCTCGAACTCCTCGCGGTCATTCAACGTCAGATTAGTTCGTTCGTGTATCATTTAGTGGACCCGAAAGTTTCGATTCAGGTAATAGGAACGGTATCGATGGTTCCACCAGTCAACCTAATTGCGGAAACTCCCAATGTTGGCTTATCTCAACAGGCAGCGATACAACTAATCTTGGTGACCTCGTTCATCTGGATTAATTGCCGGAACGACCACCAACATTTTAGTCCAACCGTGAATGTTCGATGAAGTTACCATCACGAATGTTACCGTCTACGCTATTGGAGGACTTATTTCAGCTCGTATAAACGCGCTAACAAGAAACTCGATAAGATTTCCAGGACAATAGTTCTAGAAATTTGTACAGTCGAGATATTGCTGTCTTTTTGAAGAAACATCAGGAGTTATCCAGGCTCCACTGCGCTTCCGTTCGTCTTCGATATAACCGTGATTTCGACGAGGCGATCTTGAGCAAACTCACCTAGGCGTTCCCTCTCGCAGCCTCGTCCAGATGAACGAACAATAACCCCGGAAAAATTGAATTGAAACGTTGAGAACATTCGAGTACAGTGGACGATCCAAATCGACTTGATCAGTCAACGATTCGTTATTTCGATATCGCTGGAAACGTGATCAGTCGTGATCAATGATAGAAAACGTTTACGTAGGTAGGATACGAACGTGTATACGTCGCGGATTGTAGATTCCAGTTGGACCGTCATAAAGTTTAATTCGCTTTCGTCGATGCTCATGGATCTTGTATATATACGGCGTCCTCTCTAGGGCGAATCTTTGTTGACCTCTCTCGCGAGATCTTGGTTGGCTTATGATTCTTTTTTTCCCCCCTCTCTAGCCCTGCCAACCGTGCTCTCCATCCAGCGATCATTCGTTCTTTTGTTTCTCTTCTTTCAGCCGAAACGTGAGCTTTAATTGAGACGTTTTTCGTTCCTTTACGAATCGCTGGAATATCCAGCTCCAGTCTAGCTTTTCTCCACTTTCTTCATGGAAGACCATTGGAAGATCGAGGAGCGTTCGTGCCGGGGCGGATCACCGAATCCTTTCGTTCATCGTTCGTATTTAAGTCTCGCAACGCCCCATCATACGAGCAGTGGTAACCGCAACCTCCGGGAAAAGCTTGAGGTGAGCGTGTATCTTTTCTCTTCACTCGTTGGATTCACGTCTGGAAACCGGCTGGTTCTTCGCCATGGTATTCTATCTCAAGGGACCAGCCGGTATCTCTCTTCCCTATAACGGAATAGGCTTTTCTAGATACGTTTCCCAGGCGATCCGCAAACACTCCGGGCAAAAAAAAACCTGACGTTGCACTTTTGCCTCAGCTGTGTATATCTACCGAGGCTCGAGCATGCTTTTCCGAGCACGACCCGCTCTCGGTTGGCCTCCAACTCGATGCGGAGGAACTCTTGGCCTTCCAACTCGGACGTGGCTGCGCCGTAAAAAAAAAAAAAGGTTTGAGCAATGAGATAGCTGGAGAGTTGAAGGAAGACGCGCGCGCACACACAAACGCGAATTATAAAGAAATAAAAGAGGAAATACCACTCTTGTGAGAGAACTCGTTTGAAACAGACATTCCTTACCGGCCAAGACTGTTGCGCGTTCATATTCTTTTCTCACTGATAACAATGCAAGGATCAGGCATTCAAAGCTTCCTGATCAACTATCCTTTGTATCATTCTCGGCGAATTCCTCAGCGTAGGAAAGAAAGTGCCAATTGAGAAATACACTTTCATTCATGGCGCACTTTATGGCGCTCTTCTGTAATGATCGTTGATCTCGTAAGACCCAATCGGCTGGTTTCTTCATCGCAATAACTTTTCTCATCGATGCGATTTCAGCTAGGTTACAGTCGCTGTCTGCTGCACTGTTTTCTTGGTACGAGGATCCTAATAGCGAGTATTTTAGTGTTGGACAAAGCTGCTTACGACAGTCAGTGAAATAAAATGGCCTGTCGGCAAGCGAGATCCTATTACCCAGGTCGAAGAATGTTCATCAGCGTTATTAACGGGTTCACTAGTAGTGAGCAGGTATCAACGTGCGCGTGTGTGTGTTTATGTTACTACTCGATACGAGAATCCATTGATCAAAGGGTTCTTCCGCGGAATCCAGTTGGTCCGAGAAGCTCGCCGAGCAGGATTTCCCAACAAGGTGAACAAACGAAGCTTTCAGGCCCTCAAGGACGTTTACTCTTCGAACTCTGCCGGATTGAGTGTGGGAATAATGACAACAAGACAAAAAGAAGAAAAACAAAAACAAGCTGAAGTATGTCATTTCCGCGGGTGTGGCTTACGCGGAACCGAAAAAAAACAAGAAAAACCTCGTCCGTTTTCGTTCCCTGCTCTAGTACCCTCATTAAACCCTAATTTGGCTGGTTCGTCGGCGTTCTTCAGTATCCTTCTGCCCTACTCTGTCCTCGCACACTGTTATCACTGCTTCGTGATTATTCCCGGAAAAATACCTCTCTAATTATGCGAACCTGCGCGACCACAACCGGAAATAATATTTTTATTCTTCCGAATAACCTACCTTACCTATGTAAGACCAACCTTATTTGTTTTTAAGTACAATCAAAAATCTATGAATGTTTAAACGAAACAAAAATGTTTGTTTGATCATTTATTCAATAATCAACGTATTAATAATAATTTTTATTCGAAAAAGAATGTTCCATCTTACCAAAAAGCTTTTTTTTAAAAAGCTTCGTCTGGGCCTTACTCAGACAACTGTTTCTTAAAAAAACCATACTCGTTGTAACTTCGTACAGAAAAAAAATAATGAAAAAAAAAAGTGTAATCTTCAATTTGAAAATTATATTTTGACATTTTTATAGAGTACCTGATGTGTCGATCAGTGATGGAAAAAACGTTGTATTGAGAATTCCTTGATCAGAATGAGGGGCAGACAAGGTGAAAAGGGAGAGGTGGAGGGCGAGTGTCATTAGTCTAATCGAGTCAGGCTGATTGGATCGACCGGATCAACGGACGCGAGCTGGTCATTCTCGCTCGTCGACTCTGCGTTGCCGATGAAACGTAGATTACGTACTACAGTTTTATTTATATATATATATATACTCGGGATAGCGTAGATTAATTCAGCTGATCCTCGTGGCAGTTCCCAGAAAATTAATGAATCGACCAAGCTTCCGCTGTACGGACACGTATCGAGGCTGAATGATTTTTACTCCTATTGTTTAACGATGATCATGCGGCTCGTACGACTCCGATCTAAAGTACGGTATACCGGTTACCATACGATCCGAGATATTCCGCAATTGGATATTCTATGAGTAATAAATAATTGTCAAGGGTCCCCTTAAGGTATAACACGATACTCCCAGGGTACTGAAACTTAGTTCGGGGAACGTACTTGTGTAGGTATAACGAATTATCGTTTCATATCGTCGTCTCATTATCTTTTGAATATATTGGGTAACCAGGTCTACCAGCAGGCGCTTAAGGTAATTTATTTTGGAAAAAAAAGAAAGTAATGTTCATGCAATAGAAAACATGAGATTATTTTTAACGAGAGACCATTTTCCGGGATGAAAGATTCTGACGAGGTTTCTGTCAGGGATGAAAAAAAAAAGTATAGGGCGTATTTACTCCGTTGATTATTTCGTTTTCAGGGAATTCATTATTTTTGAAATGACGCCACTTGTGACGTCGAGCTTCAAGATAGACAAACAAAGCTTTCGCTATTCAATCAAATTAAGCACGTATAACCCAGCGTATTTTCAATGCATGTGAAATCCCTCGGAAGAAATGGATCAACCCATTATTACGAGAGATTTCTTTTTCTGTTTTTTATTTCATGCACGATACACGCTTCACTGAACTTTTTCCGTGTCCGTAGAAATGGGATTTTAAAGACATCGAGTTTTAAGGACCGTTTTTATATGTAACGTAAAATCATGTAAGCCCAGTGTCCTCGAAATCACATTTTTATATATTGGTCATTTCAAAATCTGCTGTTCGAAAAGTCAATCGTTTATTTTTCAATGATGAAAGCTCGTTCACAGAACAGCCATCAGAGTCCATACTCGACGTTATATAAATATCATAGACATATGTGTAAGAAAAATACTTATTGAATTGTTTATTTACAACTGGCAATAATGCCTAATTATTAATACTTTTTTCCTCCCCTGTTTACGTATGTACAGAAAAAAATGGTGACTCACTATATTCATCACAATTCACGTAATGCACTCTAAATCATGTTCGCCCGAGTACGTTCTTTCGGAAAATAAGACCGGTGGATTAGAATGAACAATGCATGGAAAAGCACTCACGAGAAGGGAAATAAATTTCATAGCCTTGCAAAGCTGTCCGCCGCTCGTAATTTCATACCTCTTCTTCGGCGCTCGCGAGGTTTACCGTACCGTAAAGAAATGATGAGAAAAATTCACCGCGGATAAAACTATTCAAAAGATAATGAGGAATTCGATCCGTTATCGGTATAAGATTCTTGGATATAAAATCCCCGGGTCATTGATTGCTGTTGTCATTGATACAGAAAACAAATTGTATATTCATGTAGAAGCAAAGAAAACAAATCGTGTGATCCGTAAACTATATATTATTTAACGAGAAAAAAAAATGATTTTCGATGCATCTTAAAATTATCTTTTATCGATTGTTTTATTTGTCATTTTATTTATATTTAGTGATGATAACAGCTCAAAAATATTGCAAATGGGGATTTATCGTGTATCTCTAATTTGCAATTATTTCGAGGTTTAAAAATGCAGAAAAAAAAAGGTATTGAGTTGTCAAGTGGAAAGGGTAGGATTTAACTTAAACGTTTTAACTTAAGCGTTAAAAACACCAATTGAAAAGCAATTATTCAAACTTTCTCATTAACGTTCATAAACGTATAGCAGATATGAGGATGTTAATGGATTTTCCAATGTTATCTCTGGGCTTTGAAATATTTATTGTTTGCTCTATCGGAGAATTGGCAAGGATAAGAGAGGGGGAGGGAAAATTGAGATCAATTTGGATGGTGAAATTGATGGTGGGATCTTCAAACGGCTCAGTGGTGTATCAAACATATACCGCATTCAGTTCAGTTATTAAATGAACGCTTCGATGTTATGTGGTAATTAAAACCGATCGACCGTAATCAATGTAAGTAGGTAGAGGATCTGCAATGAGAGACGGGATCGGGGGGTTTGGTAATTAACTTTGCTAGAAATATATTGACCTCCATTGTCCGTGCGATGTCGTTGTGCGTGTAATCGGATCGCCGATTCTCTCAATGTTTGTTCATTTGTTTTGTATTTCCGAGAAACGATAAATGCCACTTGCAGTTTGTTCGAACAAAAAAAAAAAAAAATCATTATTGGTACTATTCGAGAGCTGTACGAACTGTTTAACAAATTCGTGTATGGCTACATTCGTTTTTGGAAACGGTTAAATGATTGAAATTCATTCGAGTAGTTTGCAAAAACCTTCCATGAAAATGCTTCGTAAAGAAAGCGTGAGTTGTAAAAGAAATATTGTACCGATTCGACCGATAGAATTTTTTTTTTGAATAAAGTTTATTATTGGACACTTTCTCCCATCAATTTTACCTGCTAGAAATGCATATTTAAAAGTGTTGCAAGTTTATCACCCGAAACTGGTGGTGTTCATTTTAATTGATAAGAATGACCTATACCAAATTTTTTTCGAAAATCGAGCTTTACGCGGAATAAAATCGGAGTTGTAATTTTGTACAGGACTTTTTTTTGAAAAATTATTTTTTGTTTCAATTTTTAAAGCTGCTCGCTGAGTTTAAAACTTGGAAGGAAATTTAAGGATTAATGGGGTTAAAAAATCATTTATCAAAGGGTTGAAAAGTATTTCAACAAAAATTTCGAGATCCTAACGAACAAAGGCGCTGCGGTGAAAAAATTAAATAATAATATAGCATCAATGTTTATATCGTGTAGTATACGTGTATTTTTTTTTAGTGCTTTTTTTGGTATAATTCTTGAGTTTTACCGTACACGCTCTTATTCAACTCTTAACAAAGAGACTGCAATTTTTCCGAATACTTTTTTTATTTCCTTTTCGTCGAATCTTCGCTGAGGATCACATTTCTCGCTGATTTTTTTCTCTTTTCTTTGTACAACGCGGATAAGTGGATCTTTTGCTTCACACTCCTCGTCCATATTTATACAAGTTCCCTTTTATTTTTTGTCCTCCAACGAGAAGTACCAGAATCGTGCGAGTTTATGTTGGTCCAGCCACCCTCGTAAAATCCCATACGGAATACAACTCCTCTATTAATTTCAAGAGGAGTCCGGTGCGTACGATCGACGTAGCTAGCAGCAAACTCGCCGATTTTTTTCGGTCTTGTTTAACGATAGGAGCCACAAAAAGCAAAAAATACCTGACGTCGATGATACGTGACTTTTTTTTTCTTTCAGTCCTCCAGTTTGGTCCCAACCCACGAGTCGACTATTGTCGACGAAAGAAAACGACCCTTTTTTTTTTTCGGTGACTCGTGTTCTATCGCGAACTTTTCTTTTACGTGGAACGTGTTTTTTTTTGCTTTTCAAACAAAATCTTCTTGTTTGTCGATGAACTCTTCATCTCGCAATTTTATCGTGATTCGACAGTATTGGAAGGAATATCATAGCCAACATATGTAAAGAAACATTCTGTATGAAAACGTAACGAAATGAAAAGTTGTCACAAAATAATACAAAATATGAACAGTGTTTATCTAATTTGATAATTAATGGTTAATTATTGAGAATAATAATGGCAATAATAATTTAAAAATTGTGGAAGAAAATAAAGCGTGGAATATTTATTGAATAATAAATTGGCAGTTCAATGAAATTAAATATTTCGATATCTCGAATATACAAAGTTATGTTAATGTGAAATATAAATTGAAATATATTGTTTATTGATATTCTGTAAATATAAAGAAATAATTTAATAATTTTTCAATTGGTAAACAATAACATATGAACAATTGAAAATGCAAGAACACTTAATTATATGAAATATCTAAAAACAAAGTGACAGCAATAATAAAAACGTGAATAACAAAAATCACAAATTGACAAACACTTTCTACAAATACACTGACGACGAAACATTATTAGATTTCCTGAGTAATTAAATATTGGAGAGAACATTCTCGTTAATTCTTAATTAATTACTTTTAATTAACGAATATATGGAATATTGATTGTAATTAGTAGGCTCAGAAGCTTGACCTACATATGAGATTTAATTTCCTGTACGGTGAACCGGAAGCGATATACGGACGAAATTATGCAAAGACGTCGTTCGGAACTGCGAATATTTCAATGTTTCGAGCTTGGATTTATTTTTTCGCGAGTAAAAGCTCGTTCGATTAACGTACACGATAGAGAGTTATTATTTCATTTTTTTTCATATTTTCATTTTTGTTGACCAAGAAATGCACTCGAGTCGCATAATTGTGGAAAACAAATATGGTCTGATCATAATCGGGAGATTTCCACTTACTAAGTAGATTCGCCCTATATGTGGTCAGACACATAATTATAGCGCGCTTTTTATTTAATTTATTTTTTTACGAGTACTTATGAGTACTTAGGAGTACTTACGAGTATTTACGAGTACTTATGAGTATTTACGAGTACTCACGAGTTCCACCACGATGAAAACACCTGACGCTTGTTCAACGACATTACATCACTTGATCAAAAAATCGTCGCTAAACATCTTGTTCTCTTATCTCATACGATTTTGTTATCTCGTTTCCTCGCGGAAATCTCGCCTTCGGTAAGCAGAAAAATTCGGGCAGTTTTCTCGTTCCACCGGAAAACGCATTATCAAATGAAGTCGCGGACCGATATTGTCTCTACTTTTCGCCACCTCGTAACTCTCTCGCAGCGTTTAAACGGCTTCAGTTTCCGTTCTTCATCTTCGTCAAAATTATGAAGCGGACTTGCTTCATGAGTCCGGCAGGAGATTCCCACCCGAGCGCTTTTTATACGCTGTACTGAAAACTTATTGTTCTCTCTTTTTTTTTTTCTTCTTTTTTTTCTGAAGGGAAAACCCCGAGGAATTTTCAAGAGAAAATGAGAAGCAAGTTGGACCATTTTAACGCTGGGTGAAGCCATCAAGCTTTTTTTTTTTTTGCTCCAGCACGGTGAAGAACGTTCGGCTTCGTAATTTAGGATGTTCCTATATTTTGGTGTCATAAAACAAGGAGCGAAAAAAAATGTTAAAAGCTTGACTATTTTATCAATTGCGTTTTACAAAATTTTTTTTTGTTGTTTTTAATACGTTTTTCTTCGCGATCTTTTTCTGTTACAATTATTAACTCTTACATCTGCTCCATTCTCATATTTTGTCTATTTGTAGTTCCTCGGGGACTCCGTCGGAGTCCACAATCACTTTTATTCTCAACGCCTCGGTATTTCATTCGCACGAGGGCACAGGGTAATTTTTATTCTCCCAGCTATCATCATCTCTGAAATGCACCATTATTCATTGTCACGAGGGGATTATCCGGATGCTTTCTTTATGCTTTCGAAACTTTCGCCATTGCCGGAGGAAAGTTTATTCATTGATGAATCTCGCTGATAACACGGAAATTGCAATGTCCGTGAGCGATAGCGGCGTACGTCCCTTTCATCATAAAGTACGATGGAGCAGGAGACAATTTTCTTTCGCGATTCTCAGTCTAGGTATCCGCGAGAGAGTTATAACGAATTATACGTTCAGTCGTATGGCTGTAAGATAACAGGATGGCCAATACACTCATATATCATTTTTTATATTTCAAATAAGTACCAGTTCGCAGCAAGTTTCAATGTTACAATCAAACTACATTATCGATTTTTTTATACGAAAGCATTCGAGCTGCCATCTTAAGAGCAAAACGAACGCGCCTCCGTTCGCTTCGAAATTTAAAAATCACTATTCTCTCAAACAGCTGAACGAATCGGTACGAAATTTGTTGAGTGCATTTAGGATGATGGCACCGAGGGTGCCCCAGTCGCCATTTTGGACGAAAACGTTTCATTATTGAGAAATCGCGGTTTAAAAAGTTTCGACTATCTTTCTCGCACTCGCTTGTCACGTGGTAATATTCGTTATGCCTTTAAGCTACGCTTTAACTCATTATGGGCACGGGGAAACTGACGAGAACCTCTGACATGATATATACATTTTTATAAAACGTATTAATCGAATATTTATACAGGAATACACTAAACAATGAATGTATTTCATTACACATAGTTTATATTTGTATTATATATTATATATTGTATTATATAATGTATTTGATTAAATATTATGACCATGAAATCGTAAGAAGAAATTGGATGCTCGAAATGTAAACGATTCCCAATCGTTTTATTTCGACCAGTATCGTAAAGTTTCAGATCGAAAAGTATGGTAGCACTTGTTGAAAATTTATGGAGAGTAGACACGAGATTCGAAGTGAAAGTTTGCTAAGACCGATCGCAACGTCGATCGCTCGGTTGTATCGATACTCTTATCAGCTTCTTCTTCAAATATACACTCGCATACAAGGAGGTATCTTTCATACCCGAAGACATCTACATCGATAAAAGTACTCGAACACATTCGCATACTATACGTACGACTATACGATTCTCAGGAGCAATAAGTTTCGGCCTGGAAAAAAGGAGTAAAAGTATATCGCTGCGATACCGAAGGATTCTTCAGGATTATCGGCATTATCATCGAGTTCTCGCAGGATCAGGATTTACGATCGTTTTATGGCTTTACGAACACACCCTGTATCACGAACCATCGCTTCGATCTTCTGCGTGAAATTCTCGTTCGCGAAAAAAAAATAAACCCTCCAGCTTTTATTACGATAAAATATTATTTCCTCATAAAAGAAAACCCTTTTCCCAATCACATTGATGACGATCAGTACTTCAAGATTTTTAACGACGGAGGACGAACGGAAAAAAAAATCATTCACGCAATGTTGTAACAATTAAATCGAAGACTTTTTAAACGTGGATCGTTCTGTCGATATTTTTTTCTGAACATTTATTACGGAGTCAGCGAACTCAATCATTTATATAAATTTATATACACGTCGCCACTACATAATTATATCTTGGGGAAAAACGTGTGTGCTTGAAAAGAAATAATTTTTTCTATAAAAATTATTGTATTATTGTATTGTAATTTATATCAAAATTAAAATAGTATTCCGGGGTAATTACGCAATGTAAAAAAGTTTAAAAAAAAAACTGTATCAGGGAAACGTCAAATAAGCATTCAAAGACCCTCATTGAGGTTCTTGTGGTATCCCTCATATGAGGGATAGCTTGTCAATTTTCCCCACGGATTTTCCTAGGAACAAATCTAGGCAACGCCACGAATTGTATTCATGTGTACGAGTACGTATACGCACGTCGGTGCTATAAGTCAGTTTGGAAACCAAAAAAAAAGCAAAAAAGCGTTACTGCACTGGCATCGCTCCAGGAGGCAGCAGTACCAGAAAAACGGCAACTTTCGCCGCTTGCATTGTAACCCAAGAGATAAATTTATTGCCAACGATGACCTGATAAACGAGCCAGCCAACCACTGCGATCGCTTTGCTTGGTCGTTCTCTCTCTCTCTCTATCTCTCTCTTTCTCTTTATTTTACTATCTCTCTTTTTCGATCATACTCGTCGACCCCCAGTGATCACTGGCGTGACCACAATGACTATACGTTAGACCAGAATCGAAAAATATCCCCGAAGGCGTGATATTTCTTTGGCCCATGTTTGATTCGCTGCCTCTTCTACCCTCGATTACACATACTGTACACGGAAGAAGGATAGAAGAAGTTTAAGGAGAGGGGGTATGGATATTTCAGGTAATTTTTTTTTTAATTCAACTTTACGATTATTCGAATAAAAAATATTCTATACTTTTTCTCTCATACATGGCTCGTCTCTATCGACTCGAGACGGGCAAGCATCGGGAGCGTGCAAAAGCAAGATAAAAGTTTACACGAAAAAGCTCTTGCTAGGGTTTTTTGTGGACGTCTACTTTCAGCCCTGATACGGCCCAAAGAAAAAATCCTTGCCGTTGCAAAAACTGTCTACATTTTTCTTTTCATCATTTTCTTGTGAAAGAAGATAGTCACGTGAGTCAGGCTTGTTTTTACGATGGAAAAACATTTTCTTCATCAATTTTCTGTACACCTTCGTTGCACATCATTCTCGAAAGGAAAGAGGAAATTTCAAACGTACCTGAATGAGATTGCGAGGTCGACAGCAGAGCGAGCCAGCAACACATCAGGAGTTGCTCCTGCCACATGACTGCTCAGAAACAGCAGGTTTCCACGTCTAGCCCCAGCCTCGCGTTCGCAAAGTTCTCTTCGCCATCTGTAATCCCGACAAGTCCAATCTTAAGTCCAATAATAATCGATCGTTTCAATTCGGACAATCGAAATTTCAAAAAAAAAAAATGTCAAAATTGTAGATTCACAAATTTTGTTTTATATATTTTGTCACGTATATATATTTTGTTTTACAAATTAGCTTGTTTTTAACGAATTAAGACGTAGAAATATTTATTTGCCACTTTCGATAATAATCTACGTCGAATTATATTGACACGTGCTATATTTATTATTTATCTATTTTTCATTTTAATTAATACGTTTTAATGATATTTTTGTTATCTATAATTACCCAAGCAAACTCAATTTGTATTGATTTTCTGATGATTAATGATTTATTCAGTGTTAAAATTAATCTTTCACGATTTTATTAATTCACTGATTAACACGACGTCAAATAATTTGAAGAATTTCTGATTATTGGATATCATCGTGCAAGTATTTTGAAACATTCAATAGGAATTGTTTCATCATTTCGTAACACAAAAGGAAACGCTTATATTTTTCTTATTTTTTATCTATAAAAAATAAATAAAATTATAAATATAAAAATAAAAAAAGAGTGAATAATTTTATGATATAAAAACTTCTCCAATATTTTATTGTACTCATATTCTACCTTTCAATTTCAAGAAATCAATATTAACAATATTCACATAAAAATAGTAGAAATAAAAAAATGGATTAAAAAAAAAGATTTCAGCGCGTCATAATTAATTCCTCGTATTATCTCAAGCCAGGGAAGTTGGTAAAATGAAAGTATAGACGAGCCTGCAGGGATTAACTTTTCAAACTTGCTTGTGGTCCATTCGCAACGTTAAATATGCCGTTTATATAAATATATATACATACATAAATATATATATATATATATATATATATATAAATATATATATATAGAAAATACATATAGGAACGAGAGAATTTTTTAATTAAACTATAATTAAGCCGAGGTGCAAAATAGGAAATAAATTCAATAGAAAATTATATTGCCCTCGCTGTAGATTTCTTTGACGAAGCAATAGAACCAGTATCGCAGTTTTTTCTAACTTTAAAAAATATTTAATTACAAATCTATACTTTTGAAAAGTGTTAGACTTTATCACTTGTCGAATTTCATAAGTCTAGATCAATGAAAAATACCCTATAAATTTTAATTCCCTTGCGATTAAAAATATTCATTTTTTTTGGCAGTATAAACAATCGTATCTTCTTTTTACGTTAACTTAGAAGTTTGATATTGCCAGAGCTTAAAGACCCGTAAATAAGTAAAATATAGATTTGTAAATAAGCAAAATACGTAAATAAAATAAAAATAAAAACATATGATCTTATATACCATTTTTACATACCATAAAAATGTTATATGAAAACCCTGTTCAATGTGCTTAAACCAATTGTGCAACGGTACACAAATAAGTAGAGGAATTCCCAATTATTATTTATTCATTTAAAAAAAATTGACTCTCATTTAAATTCACGAAGTGATTATTTATTCGTCGTATCAACGAAGGGTTTAATACATTTTTCGGTTAATACCGAGTGCGAACGTATTAATCGTTGTTTTATCTCATCGAGTACGTATATTTCTATATTTATGAAAATTCCAATGCATCACTGTCGCGTGACTCGAGTTTGGACTTGTTTGGTCCCGACGTTGTCCACGTGACCGGACGTGTTGCTATTCGTAACAATAAATTCATATCAATGTATTTTAGCAATATTATTAGGTGTATTGATTTATTTCGGGTCGTTTCGGGGACCGGGTGGAACGTCGTATATCGTGGCAATACAATGTAGCCGGTGACACGAGCAGAGAGAAACCGTAGAACGAGGGGCGGAGGGGATGAAGGGCGGAGTGATAGATGGAGACAATGTGGACAATCGTAGCCCTTTATCACGTCGACATCACACCTCCTCCGAAGTTCACACATTACGAGTAAAGTTTCGGTCGAGCTTAAATCCACCATGAACCATCTATATCTCTTCGTACCTGGAAATCTTCTAATTGGATCACGTTCTCAATTGCAGTCCAACTTTGGGACCTTATCATTCCAGTGGTACGATATGAACGTGGCACACGTTTGAGGAGGGGGAGGGGGGAGAGGACAAAAATTGGCAAAAGCCTAGAAACGAAATCTTGGTCGCTAATGGTAATGAAAAATCGATAAGGAAGGCAGAAAAGCTGCGATGAAAAAAATATATGACAAAAGTGAACGTAGAGACGTTATGAAAAATACTGGAATGAGTGACCTTGGTTGATCGGTAATCGCTCGCACTTTCATCAAATTCACAAAAGCCATGCAACTTGAAGAACGTTCGACATCGGCTTTCTCCAGTTTCCCGGTGACCGCTTGGTCACCCGATACTTCCCGATAGATCGGCTATGAGGAATATTCTGGGAGAAATCCCTCGGGATATTATTGTGGAAGTTAGATTACGACGGAAGTCGACCAAAAGTTACAGGAATCACGAATTTCTGGGCAGGGCATACGAATGACTATTGGAAATCGTAATTCGAGATTCCAAGTACGAAAGAGTTACAAATATACGTATTAGATTCGTATTCGCTACGTTTGGTATTGTAATAATTTGTCAGTAGCGAATTATTGATTGTAATAATTTATTATTCGTATTATATAATTCGTATTGATTTACATTAATAATATTAATATAATGATTATTAGTTTACTATGTTATTACAATAATTTTCGGTATTATAATAATTTCTTATTAGTATTAAATAATTCATATTGATTTACATGAATAATATTCATTATTAGTGTAATAATTATTGGTTTATTCTGAAATGATAATAATTTGCGATTACTTATTTTTGTTTTTGTTAACATTGAAAGATCGTAATCATAATTGATGATTAATGATTTATTATGATATTACGTCAAACACCCTCACGATCCAATAATCCTCTTGTGCATACACGCGATTTAAAAAGATCGAGGATTCCGTATCTTCTCGACCGGAAGTGAGAAGTTTTCCTTGCGGAGCGTTATTTTTGACTAGGGGTCGAAAGGGGCCGAGAATATCGTGGATACACAGGATGCTAAAGCACAAAGACCCACTTTCGTTAACACTCGCGATTTCAGGCGAGAAAAGATCCGAGCCTACCGACCGGAAGTCATCATCGTAAAAACTGGGTCGCCTCTTCTCGCAAACCGGCTCTTTTCGGCGCTTTCCGCTTTTTATTTTCTTCTTCTTTTTTTTTATTAACGGATTGTATATTGCATCGTGGGTCGTGGTTCTTCCCAAGAATGGAAGATTGCTGGTGCCCGTGCGAAATTGGGGATTTTTTTTTTTATCATTTTGGTATAGGGTGGTCGTAAAAGAAACTTTGGAAACACTTCGTTGCTGGAGTTTATCTTTATCACGAGTATTCTTTTTTTATGTTTCAAATGTTTCTTAGACATTCGATGATTCGTTGGAAAATCAACGATTGGTCAATAAAGTAACAACGGATAGAAGTAACCTTTCGGATCATCATTGATCCAAAAGAAGCCGTCTTCACTTCCAATTTTATAACGAATTCTCTTTATCACGATTGACACTTCACGTATTAGGTTTTTCTTAGAAATTCAATGATTCGTCGCGACATCAACGATTGGCTAATAAAGTAACGACGGATATAAGTAACTATCCGGGTTATCATTGGTCCAAAGAAAGCTCGTTTTGACTTCCGATTTTATTACGAAATCGATATAAATAATTCATCGCGGAAGCTATTCCGAGGAGGCTTCCGGCCGCGTATTCGGTACGAAAGTAAAATTCGATTGTCTTTCGAGGCCGGACCTAGCGGGCCAACTTTCCCATAAATAATTCCAAATATCCCGGCTTCGGCGTTGACTACCAAATTTATGATGTATATATTGATCAGTTTGAAATAGATTTTCGATTCGGAAGGGAAGACCGAAAATACGGTTCGAGGCAAAGGTGCCATTATTTCGTATACAGGTATATAGATAGAAGCGTGCATCTCTGCGTGTACAAGACCGAAGGATGCCGCGTTCGCGTCTCTTGTGGCAAAGGATCTCACGAAGCGAACGGTAAACTATACTTCACTCGCGCTGCAACGGAGAAGACGATTGAGTAAATATTATAATGTGTATACCAGTAGGCGATGTAAATATGTATGACGGAGCCCCTTGGCTTTTGGCACAAACTCAACGTGTCTCTCAGCTAATATATCTACCATCTCGCCTCTTCTCAATCTCGATCCTTTACCCTTGAGCCAGGCTTCCATCTTCTCTTCCACTTGGTCTGTTTCTCACTCTTTCCTTAAAGTACTACGACGCATCATGCAGATATTCCGAGCTCTGATGCACACTTTTATCATTCCCTTTCCATACGGGGTTTTCAACCATACTTCTCTTTTTCAACAATATTTTAGAAAAAGCTTTCCCCAACTCGGCACGGATAAAGTTCAACGTTCAAATTCTGTCACGATCGATGTTACTCGAGGGATGTATCATTAGCGACGTTTTTAATAGCTTCATGATCAAATTTCATTTTTTTTTTTTTTTGTTTCTTTTTTTCGTATCGTCTATTTCGCATAATTATAGCTGACACGGTTTAGTTCCCTTCATCGGAGGGAATTATTATTATTATGTGGTAATGTATATATGGAATTAAATAATTCCTGTCATACAGGAACAGTGATGGACATTTTTAAAACGTATTTGCTTCAAGTTTTACGTTATCGAGACGTCGAATTGTTTGAAAAATTGTAAAATTGTTTATTTTTAATACGATATAACGATAAAATTGAAAATTTATTTTAGCATCGAGATATCGAGGCGAACAAATATTTGATGATTGTATCTATATGCTTTGTTTTCACTTGAATATGATCCTTAATGAATAATTTCTATTAAAAAATAGTTTTATCTCTATCGTTTGTAAATTGTTGTTCCTACTGTGGTTTTTCAATTCATTTTTTATCTCTGTTGACTCACGGCTAATTACGCGTGTTTTTTTTTTTTTTTTTTTTCAGAAAAAACGGTATTTTCGTATATTCGTGAATGAAAATCGATGATCATTTAAAAATGATAATCGAACATTTTATTCCAATATGTTGTTAAAGAGAAAGATTAAGACATAAAGAAAAAGAGTATTTCGATTTATAGAAAAAAAACCATGAGTGACGTCCGTGTATGAGCCAAACGAAAAAGCATCTCATTTCAGCACTAAGATTTTGCTTCACCCGTCCTGTCCGATCTGTTTACTTTAGTCGGTCTCGGCAAACTTGAAACGTGTTTTCTCTCTTGTATAGGCACTTTACCAAGGGTCTCTATGCTTTCTAAGGACGTACGCGCCTCTTTCAGGACATTACCGATTCAGAGCACGATGCCGCAAGACTACCCCAGAAACCACCCTCGAACTCCCTAGAACTTCTATCTCTGCTTTTTCCCCTTCCTTTTTTTACCCGCTCCCGACAACGCTCCTACGAGTGCGGGGTGCATCATGAACGTTGATATTTTTTTAGTCTCCGTCACGTTTCGCAACTGTAAAAAAAGGAAAGAGAGAGAGAGAGAGAGAGAGATAGTAAAAAACATCGCGCGGGCCAATGACGTCTCTATTTTCTTTGATAATAATCAACTACAGATCAAGATCAACTGCAACTATAATCCTGGTTATAAACAAATGCAGATAAATCCATTTTTATGATTTTTTCTTCGTTACCTTTTTTTTTCCGTCATTGTAATGTATTACTATAAAATTATTAACATTATATCAATTGTATAATTTATCCTTTCCAGTAATTGAAAATTATTTGCTTATCAAATATTTTTTATTATCGTTATTTAATAATAAAAAAAATATAATACATTTATAGTAAATTATTAACAAATTATACCAATTATTTGTCATAGCGAATGATACTATTTTTTTGTTAATATTTAGTTGTTATTATTATCATTATTGAAAATTAATTAAATATATAAATATGAAATAAAAAGTAATAAAACGCAATCCAGGTGAATAAATATATGCCATGAGAATTGGAATTAAAAAATAAACATCGAACGTTACCTGTTCAATTATATAATTGGAAAATATGGATTATTTGAATTTTATTTTCTTCTATTCTCGTGTAATTTTGAAAATGAACAATTTACAATATATCATAATATGTAAAAACAAATAAAGACTCGTAGTTGATTTTTTGGTTCATTGGGCAGTTTGTTCATTGGGTAACCCAAACACACTCGCGGTGCGAATTGTTTCAGACAAAATGACTGTCCTCGAATTCCGGTACCAGAACGCGTCGATATTGCAAAAAAATTTCGCAACTTTTTGGAACTCTTCTCGCACGTATACATACCAGAATGGACCGACGTGCGGAAGTAAGCCTCACAAAATCCAATTTGCGAATATTTTTCACCGAATTTTTGTTGGCCCCAAAATTTTCGCGTCACGTATTGGAAGTGGCGATTCCAAGAAGGACGCGCACGCGCGTTCACGCGATTCAATTTTTCCTCAACACTTTTACGGGTTTCTGACTTTCCGATATGAAAACCATATTAAGGATATCCAACTTTTAGAACCGGCTAATATTTGCCCACACCTAACTCCGAGTTCCAACGTCCTCAAAATCACCGCCGGTTATATCTCGACACATTTGTATAAAAGGTGTTTTGAGAACACTCCTCGTTTCAACGTTGATAAAAAAAAAAGTATTCCCATTGAGAAATAACAATGACAATGAAAAATATCAATTTTTTCGTGGGTACAAATTTTCCAAAAATATAATAAATTAACATTTTTTTAAATTGGTATACGTCATAGATTAAATAAATTTTCAATCTTTGTAAGGCAGCTGTAGAGAATTATAAGTCCTAGGGAAATGAGAAATTATTTTCTACTGTTTTATACCCAAACAAACCCAAACAAATTTTTCAAAAATGTAATAAATTAAAATATTAAAATTGTTATACGTCATAAATTAAATGAATTTTCAATCTTTGTAAGGCAGCTGTAAAGAATTATAAGTCTTAGTGAAATGAGAAATGATTTTCTACTGTTTCAATTCGTTTTAAAAATCTCACGTACATTTTTTTCATTTTAAAGTTGTTATTTTTATTGAAATAATGTTGTACATTTTTTATTTCTCTCTGTCACTAAAGTATATATTAATTTTTGTTTTTCCTCTATTATATTTTCTTCTTTTTTTGCTCTTCTAAACATGTCTACAATTCTTCCATTTAAAACCCAGTGCAACTTGATAAATATTGTATATATTATATAATTAAAATACTTTATTTATATTGTTGGAATAAAAACAGTAATCATTTGAGCTCATCCGTATGTTTGGGTTTGTTTGTTTGTTCGTTCGGGTTTGTTCGTTTCTAGGCTTACTGGGGATATTTTTTTCCGTGATATTTTTTCGTCCGATCAAGTGACACGCTGCAATCGGAATGACGAATGAAATGCGGTTGACTTTTTTTTATTAAATCTCTTTATGGCGCGGATGATACCGGAAACAATTTTCTGGAAGAAGAATTTTCATGACTCGTATCTCTCGTTCGGCATATGCCCAATATTCACGCATCTCGATATCCGGTTCCCCTTCTCCCCGATTTGCGTGTTATATCACCCAACCCATTTGGAGGCAGAAGTTCCTCCTCTAATGGTACTCTCCGAGTTGGAGGAGTATCCACTAACTGCGTGCTGCTGGGCTACGAGCCAGTAACAAATTCGTCTGACAACGTAGCCTGGCCGTTACTACTGTGTGCAAATTCAAGAGGAAGAGAGGCCGATAGATAGAGAGAGAGAGAGAAGAGTGTGAGATAGAGGAAACAGAGAGCCTCTCTCGATTAAGTGGATGTCTGGAAGGATGGGAAACTCGGCTGGGTTGGAGAGAACGTAGGTTCGAAAATGTCGATCCTCTACGCGCTTCTCAGCTATAAACTATTGACTCGAGGACGTGGCGACCAACTTGCGAAATTTCCTCTCTGTATGCACCCTAATTAACTATATATTACGTATGCACTAGAAAATAGGGGAATTCCGGATGCTGAAACAAACCTCTTGATAAATATTAAATTTATTAATAAATAGTAATCGGTTAATTGTTTTGAAAAATTATAATTATACGATGATTATTGATCGATACCAGGTCAGCTGATTACACGACGAAACATCAAAACGATAGAATATTCCCAGAAAGCTCAGAAAT